>OVAQ01001527.1:0-17287 GCA_900406345.1 Erysimum cheiri
CACCGAGCGTTTTTGGATCTTGGTATGGTCCTGGTTTAACTTTCGTACCGGAAATTTTATGCAAAAGTAACGGAAACAAAAAAAAGTTAATTTGGTGAAGAAACAAAAAAAAAGAAAAAAAGAAGAAAGTGAATTGGTCTCACACTCATGTTCATGTACAGTTAGATAGTCTGTTCATTTGTTGAGCTTTGTTGCAAGGATATTTTGTTGGATCAGTTCAGATTTCAGTTATAGTTTACCAAAAAGAAAAACCATGCACAGCAAACACTACACCAAAATTTAATAATATGGCACGATTTCAAGAAATAATAATGATAGTGATTCATGAACATCTCTGTTTATAAAATACATATACATTGCTACATAAGGAAGAAGTTAAACAAGAAGCAAAAGACAAGAGTTTCTTCATATAATCGTCAAGTTTCCAGGAAAAAAAAAAAACCCCTAATCCAGAAAAAGAAAAAAAAAATTGGCAAAATCAAAAACCCTAAATCGAATCAAAATTCTTTCTAATAAGAATAAAATAACCCAAAACAGCACAAATGGCAGCAACAGCATTGCCTTCTTTCAAAAGAACCTTAAACACAAATCCAAAGACTTCTCTTGTAATCTTACGAGCTTCAACAACCAATACCCTTCTCGATTTCCCAAAAAAAGCAAGCAATACAACCACCGATATCCAAATCACCAGAACCGCCGGAACCGCAACCGCAGCCGCCGCAACCATCGACATCGCTCCAAACACAGCTCCTAACACCACAGAGGCGTAAACCGCCGGCAATCGTGACGGAGACGGCGATGACGTGTACTGGAGCTTGTACCAGCTAAGTACAGATGTCAGGAAGTTCCATGAGGAAGACAAGAGAATCGCGTAGACAGCTACAAAGAGACAAACCCATGTCCGTCTTTTGCTCATGATTCGCATAAAGATAAGGTACGATCTTGGAGGAGATAAAGAAGAGCCACTCGATGTTCTTGGTGGTGATTCAGTCGGATCCATCATCGGAGATCTGATTGAGATTTTTGATTGAGGGAATTTTTCTTGAGTTGGAATTGAAATCTCCGTGATTTGAGATTTGTCCGAAGCTGAAGAAGATGAAGAAAGCAAAACAAATGGGTTGAAAGTCTTCAGATTTGGGGGAAATAGATCAGTTCACGTGAGTCCCACTCTCATTTCAAAGCGTGTGTTGTGCACTCTTCGGTTTCGAGGCTTGTAGTGGATTACACGCGCTTAAATGTCGTTTATTTATTGATTTTCCCTAATAAACCAAACATGGAATTTGGAACAAATGAATATACATGGAAACTGCGTGAACTGTGAGCAAATATTATACTAGTACTAATTTCCATTAATATCACATACTTACTCTTTTTATTCCGTTCTTCGTATATTGTTCCTCTTGGAAATAAGAAATTAATGACCAAATGCAATGTCTGTTATACCATTTTTTAATTTCGATAAATCTGTTTAAGACGTAAGCAAAAAAGTTTAGTATATTAGTCGTTGTATAGGAAGTTAGGAACAAACAAACACACAAATGCGATTTGTCTTTCCTTTTTTAAATACGATTTGTCTTTCTTTCTTTTTTTAAATGCGATTTGTCTTAATAGTGCGCCTCTACGCTTATTTTAGCCGACAAGAAAATAAAAAAGAATCATTAATGATAATTCCCTCTCCATCTTTTTTTGTCTATTTCCTATCAAGTCTTAGGAGGAGGCTATAACCCAAACAAAAACAACGCAACGGAACGAAACTTCTCCACGTTTACCGCTAGCCATTCTTGAATCCATGCGCTTCTCTATTTCTTATCAAGTCTTAGCTTTTTTTTCTCTTGAATATTGATTCTAGTATTCTTGGGTCTAGCCATCAAATGAAATGCTCGAAGCATTTATCTACATTAAATATGGAACACTAATCATATACTGTAAGTTGAGAATCAGAAATCAGATATTTTTAAATTGGATATCCTGATATGGTATTGTTTGGTAACTAGCTTCCAAATGGAAATTTGATCTACTTTTTTTTTTCAATGAGTGGCACGATTTTGAGAATTTGTGAGAAAAAATAAATATATAACATTTCTTGTTATTTTTCCAATGTCTTTTTTTTGGTAAAGATTATTTTTCCAATGTTATATAGTCTGGTATCGATGTACATTCAGTTAATCCTCTTTTTCTAATCCCATGACCGGAAACAGAGTCCAATTCCTGTGCAATATAACAGGTAGTGGCAAGTGGCAACGACATTGACCTATGAAAGTCTCGGCATTCTCATTAATTAATAGGATTGCTGTCATACATTCGATTAATCATTCATATCTACTACAGTATATAATAAAAAGTTAAATATGTATTCGATTAACCATTCATATCTACTAAATTAATGCATAAACGTATAAATAGTTATCAAATAAACTTATAATAAATTAACAAGTTACTACTTATACAGTTATACATAAACCGTGAATAAATTTAAATATAATTTAATAAAAGTTAATAAATATTATTTAAATAATTAAGTAATCCTGTGATATAACCTAGTTTAATAGTACGAAAATGAAAAGTGGGGCAACATAAAAAAAAAGAAGTTAATTTTAGAAGAAATTATTTTAGTTTTTGTCTAAAAGACATCGTGCTGTCGTGTGAGCCAAGGAATTTCCGCTACACAGTATTCGTACCGTATAAGACTCATATACAGTATATCAAACACGCTTGTAGATGTAGTGTACATATGTATTTGGCAAGTTGACAAAAAAAAAAAAAAACACACACACACATGTATTTGGCAACTTAATATTTATTTATTATCTCAATCAAAGGATTATCTGCCTATCATAATTATTTGTACTCGTCAGTACTCCTTTATTTAGTTATGTTCGTTTCGTTAGTTGGATGAAATTTCTAGACGCAGCATCTGAACGTAGTAATTGGACGCAATAACCAGATAATGTTCGTTTGCTATGTTGGTCCATGCGTCCAGAAATTATATATGGATGCAGTTACGTTCGTTTGGTATTTTTGTATTCGTATCTAGATGCATTATATATCAAATGATCAAAAATTTCTTGCTAAAAAAATAAAAACCGAAAAATTAAAAAATTAAAAAATTAAAACTTAATATTTGTTTCTAATTTTAAAATTTCAGTTTTTTTTTATTTGTAGTTTTTAACTTTTAAATTTTAAACTTTTTAACTTTCCAATTTTAATTTTTTTAAAAAAATTTCCAATTTTCAATTTTTAAAACTTTTTAATTTTCAATTTTTTAAAATTTTAGTTTTTCTTTTGTTTTATTTTTATATATTTAAAACTTTTTTTTTAACTGTTATTTTTAATATTTTGAATTTTAAAATTTTTACTTTTCTATTCTTTTAACTTTTCAAATTTTTTAGTTTTTAAAATTTTTAATTTCTTAATTTTGGTTTTTGTTTAGTTTATTTATTTATTATTTTTTTTTTTTCAAATTTTTAAATTTTCAAATTTTTTATATTTTATATTTTTAGTTTTTGGATTTTTGAATTTATTTTTTGAATATTTTTAGTTTTAAAATTAATTTTGTTAATTTTATGTTTTTGAAATATTTTATTTTTTTAATTGATAATTTTTAAAATTTTTATTTTTGATTTTTTAAATATTTTTAATAGCCAGTGGCAAAAGTGTAAATAAATATAAGTTTTGGATGAGTTTAGGGTAACCAGACGCACCAAACACACGCATCCAGAAATTCAGAATTTTCTTAATGAATTTTGAAAACGTATCCAAACGCAGTATTCTGTTCATGGTCTTAATTAAGACTAAACGAACAACAACACGCATCTGCGTCTAGAAAATGCGTCTGGTTAACCAAACGAACAGGACCTTAGTCGTAAATATATACAGTAGTTTTTTCTTTCATTGTTTTTCAAATTCTCATGCTTGATTTCCACTTCTAAGAACCACATTAAAAAATAGTATATTTAACTCATAGAAAATCATCACAAAGAGTCACAAATTATTCAGATAAGTTTCGAATCTATATCGAGGTATGAATTTTTTTGCGGTTTAACTAATAAATTAACGATATAATTTTGAATCACTACCATCAAATAATTTTCAAACAAAATAAAATAGTCAATACAATTAGGTCTTGTAAACGCGACAATCAAATAATTTGAATGACTAAAAAAAAAAAAAAAAAAAAAAATGGAAGNTTTATTTTAAACTATTCAACTAATTTTATACACCATTTAAGTTGACCAGAACAATTCCTAATAAGCAATGATTTCAGTTGGCTATATCTACATATAACACAGACATTTGAATTAAATAATGACAATAATCGCACAGAAGAATTCGATGAGATGGAGAAAAATCTAAGTTTTGGTTGAGGAAGGGCGGCTGAGTTAGTTATTGAGAATCAGTTGTTTATTATATGAATGTTTATACGACTATTCATTTATACATTAATTCTTATATCGATCGATGATGTGACTCACTCTGTACCGTACGTAAGCGTTTTTAATCAGTCAAATCTGCAACACCAAAAAACTTCTCCTTTGCTTACATTTTCTCTCTTCGCAAACCCTCTTTGATTCAATTCAACGCTTACCCTAAAGTCAATCATCATCAATTTCTCTTGATTCGTTCCACTCAATTCCGGAGAAAGTTTTGATTTTTCCGGTGGATTCACTCTGATCTCTGTTTATTTCTTCTCGGGATTTTACAGTGTGTGGGTCTTCCGAAGAAGAAGAAGAAAACAAAGACGATCTTGTCGGTTTTCGTGAAGTTGTGTCTTCATTAGAATTCAGTATTGTTTCTTCTGATTGGATTGAAATTAAGGTTTAGATTCTAGGGAAGCAGATGGATTGGAATGTGCATAAAGGTTAAGTTTTGCTTGTGTGTGTATGTATGTGTATAGATTCATGTTTTAGAGCTTACGAATGGGTTGCGTAAGTTCCAGGCATAGGCCTTTTAGAAGAAAGTCAACACTCAAAGAGTCATCGGAGGAGGAGAAACGTTCCTCGCGGATTGATTCGTCGAGGATAGACGATTGGATTCAACCAGAAGGTGGGTTTGATAGATCCAGTAGCAGGGGAGATGCCAAAGTTAGGATGACTGAATCCGAAATGTTTAGTTCAAGTAGGTTTCATGACCATCAGATTGGTAAGATATTGGAGAATCCTCAGATAGTTGATCATATGAATCAAGCTGTTCATGAGGACTCTAGTGCTGTTGTAGACCCGGATTTGGAGATTGATCCAAAGGTTGTAAAGGCAAAGCCAGATAGATGGAATAGCAGAGATTCCAAAGGTCAGTTGATTGAATCCGAAAAATTGAGTTCCAGTAGGTTTTCTTATCATCATCAGATCGAGAAGGAACCAGGGAATCCTGAGACTGAAGCTTCGGTTAGAGCGGTTCCTCATGAACTGAAGAGGGATTCAAGTGTTGTTGGTCCAAAGGACGCAGAGCGGAAGCAGTTGGCAGCGGGATGGCCGACTTGGCTGGTCTCCGTTGCCTGTGACGCACTTGTAGATTGGGCTCCACGCCGAGCAAATACTTTTGAAAAACTGGAGAAAGTAAGTTTCCTTCTGTTAGTTAACTCTCTTTGGTCCAGGTCCTGTTTTTGCTTAATCGAACCTTGTTTTCTGTGGATACAGATTGGCCAAGGAACATATAGCAGCGTATATAGAGCTCGAGATCTTCTTCACAACAAGATTGTTGCGCTAAAAAAGGTCCGGTTTGATCTTAACGATATGGAAAGTGTTAAATTTATGGCAAGAGAGATCATAGTAATGCGACGGCTTGATCATCCTAATGTCCTGAAATTGGAAGGATTGATCACTGCACCTGTTTCATCGTCCCTCTACTTAGTTTTTGAGTACATGGATCATGATCTCTTAGGACTATCTTCCCTACCCGATGTTAAGTTTTCAGAACCTCAGGTACTGCACACAAATGTTTTGCTACCCTAATCTAGAATGTGTAGATTCTTTTCCGCATCAAAATCCGTTTCTTTTATGTTTCTGTTGTTTAGGTTAAATGTTACATGCAACAACTTTTAAGTGGGCTTCAACATTGTCACAGCCGCGGTGTACTTCACCGCGATATTAAGGGCTCAAATCTACTGATTGACAGTAAGGGAGTCTTGAAGATAGCAGATTTCGGATTAGCAACATTTTTTGACCCTGCAAAATGTGTTCCATTGACTAGCCATGTTGTCACTCTTTGGTACCGGCCACCAGAACTTTTGCTTGGAGCCACTCATTACGGTGTTGGGGTTGATCTATGGAGCACAGGTTGCATTTTAGGTGAATTATATGCTGGTAAACCAATCCTCCCTGGAAAAACCGAGGTATTCAAATTCCTCGTAGAATTCATTTCCTCCAAATTCTGGGTGAGTCTTGTTTGCTTCTACTCTAATGTAGCACTTAATCTTTCTAGGTAGAACAATTGCATAAAATCTTCAAGCTTTGCGGTTCACCAACAGAAAATTACTGGAGAAAACATAAGTTATCGTCTACAGCTGGGTTCAAAACCGCAATTCCTTATAGACGGAAAGTATCCGAGATGTTTAAGGACTTTCCTGCAAGTGTTCTTTCGCTTTTAGAGACTTTACTCTCCATAGATCCTGATCACCGAAGCTCTGCAGATTGTGCCCTTGAGAGTGAGGTACCTGGTTCTTGATGTTTTACTATGTTCTTGGTTTCCTGAGATCATGGAAGTATTATCAGTCACAAAACTCTGTTTTTTTGTCAGTACTTCAAAACCAAGCCATTTGCTTGCGATCCATCATACTTACCAAAATATCCTCCTAGTAAAGAGATTGATGCTAAAATGCGGGATGAAGCGAAAAGGCAGCAACAACCCATGAGGGCGGAGAAACAAGGAAGGCAAGACTCTATGACGAGAAGATCACACGAAAAAAAACTTGTCCCACCGATAAAAGCAAATCACTCTCTATCAATGACAATGGAGGTAAGTAACAGTAAAAGGTTCTAGCTTATAAGGTTACAGTGACTATGGAGGTGTAAAGTAAATCACTCTTCTGGCAAATGCAGAAGCAATATCAAGATTTGAGGAGCAGAAACGACAGCTTCAAGTCGTTTAAGGAAGAGAGGACTCCTCATGGTCCTGATTATCAAAATATGCACACCAGAAACAATCAAACTGGTGGGAGAGTTTCACACTCAGGTCCACTGATGAGCAACCGGAACATAGCTAAGTCAACAATGCATGTGAAGGAAAATGCACTTCCTAGATACCCTCCAGCTAGAGTAAACCCGAAGATGTTATCAGGCTCGGTCTCCTCCAAAACATTATTAGATCGACAAGATCAACCAGTCATGAATCAAAGAAGAAGGGATCGACGAACATACAATAGAGCTGATACTATGGATAGTAGACATATGACAACACCAATCGACCCATCTTGGGTTAGTTAATGATCTCTGTTTTATTTTCACATATTGCATCAGTTGGGTCTTTTCACTTACATTGTTGTGTTTATGTGTATTTGTGTGTACAGTATAATCCTAGTGATAGCAGGATTTACATGTCAGGACCATTGTTGGCTCAGCCAAGTAGAGTGGACCAGATGCTAGAAGAACATGACAGACAGCTTCAGGAACTTAATAGACAAGCACAGAGGACACGACAAAGCTGAAATCAATTGGATGAGCCTACACTATGTATCGAAGCATTGAGCTTTCTATAACTTGGAATCAAAAACTGAACCAGTTTGTCAGATTTGTCATAAGAATCTGCTGGGTTTATAGATTGGGTTAAAATCCCATAGGATCTGCTTAAGGCATAAGCCGATAATGTTTGATTAGAATGTAATAGAGTTCTATCTGTGTACATATATATAGGGATGTCAATTNCTGAATTATGGTGTGAAAATTATTATCTCATAGCAGATGATTCAATTTGATAAATCCAATTCATATTAAACTGGGCAATTGAGGTAATCCATATCTTCAGAAAGACTGTCACACAAAAATCAATTTGTAAAAAAGTTTTGTGTTTGTTTTGATAAGAAAACGAAATTAACTGAAGATCAGAATATGATGTTATTCTCATACACAAATTGTGTCAGAAGGTGTCCTAAGATTTATCTGATTTCTCATCATTTCTTCAGTATGAAAGCCAAAAAACAATTAGAATTGAACTGAAACAAAAACGTCGAGTTTTTTCAAAATCTCAAAGAAAGAGAACAAAAAATCGCTTTAACAAGAAGAAAAAAGAAACAAAAAAATCGAACTCTTAGGAAAAATAAGGAAACTGGCATTAATGAATCAGAAAGAACGTAGCGAGTTGAAATTTTTATCGATCATATGAATCATCACCGATCTACAACTTTCATCACATTCTCAAAAAGCCCTTTTGAAAATCAAATAATTGAACAAAGAAAGAATCCGAAACAGTAGAGAGAAAAAAAAAACTACAGAAGATGGGGTTGAGAAGTAACAAATTGTGTCTTTTCTCGGCGATTACAATTACGAGACTGCTATATATAGGAGATGAACAAGAAACCCTAAACCTAATAGCATGTTTGGACTCAAGTACAATTTGGGCTTCGCTTGTTACTATATAACTACTCTACTCTTCGGATTCGGCCCATTATATATTTTCCTTTTTTGGCCCCTTATTTTGCTTCTAATTAAAAAAACAGCGACTAAGTTTTTAAATTTTCTAAAAGTTACAACTTTATTACAGTTTGTCGAAAAGCTTACGTCTTTTTCTTTTCTCTCGCAACGCGGTCGATTAGCGATGTCGTTGTTACACACTTTCAAAGAGACCTTGAAGCCTTGTGGTAATTTTCCATCGTCATCATCGTCGTTGCGAGTCTCATCGACCCAAGAATTGGAACCCTCGAGAAAACCTCCCAAATCGTCTCTCTCACAGCAGCTACTTCGTCTCGATGATTCCTACTTTTTAGCCTCCAAGCACGAATCTAAAATCTCCAAACCCCTGGTCGACGATTCTGATCGTAACGAAGATGATCACAAAAGAAATATCAAGTTTCACGAAGAAGAAGAAGAAGATGATGAAGACGATGAGAAATCGATTGAATTCGGCAGACCCGGATTAAACCGGGCCGAATTTGACTATACCGGTCCGTATGAACCACTTGTGCTATCATCAATCGGAGATATTCCGATTATACAGGTTATTTCTGACGAAAGTCTTAGCCTTTGCTCATGTCTGTCTATGTAACCCAAGTGTCGATGATTCTTCTCGAAATCTGGAAAATTAATTGATTTTGCCTTGAGAATGTGTTTCGTTTTGATTTGTTGTAGGTACCGGCTTCTATCAACTGTAGATTGCTTGAACATCAGCGAGAGGGAGTAAAGTTTCTGTATAATCTCTATAAAAACAACCATGGTGGCATTCTTGGCGATGACATGTGAGTTCTTCTTTGTTGTGTTACATTAATTAATGTTCAAATTTGTATCGATATATTATATATGTTGAGATATTCAGGGAAAAAAATGGACTTTTCTGTGACACTAAATTCTCCAATGTAAATGTGTTGATGTAAATGCCTCTGGTTTGAGTGATATTGAGAATGTTCTTTTTCATTTGAAGCTATTGCTGTAATAGTTTATGTCTGGTGAATGATGAATAATGGAACTCTGATAATAAGTAGTGACTCAGGGGATTAGGCAAGACCATTCAGACAATTGCATTTCTTGCTGGAGTCTATGGAAAAGACGGGGATGCTGGTCAGACGTCTCTTTTAGAGTCTGAAAAGGGTCCTGTACTAATAATCTGTCCATCTTCGATTATCCACAACTGGGAGAGTGAGTTTTCTCGATGGGCGAGCTTCTTCAAGGTTTCGGTGTACCACGGATCAAACCGAGATATGATTCTGGAGAAACTCAATGCACGGGGTGTTGAGGTACTTGTAACCAGCTTTGATACGTTTCGAATTCAAGGCCCCGTTTTGTCCGGGATTAATTGGGAGATAGTGATTGCTGATGAGGCACACCGGTTAAAGAATGAAAAATCGAAACTTTATGAAGCATGCCTTGAGATCAAGACTAGGAAAAGGATTGGTCTCACGGGTACAGTGATGCAGAACAAGATCAGTGAGCTATTCAACCTTTTTGAATGGGTAGCACCGGGATCACTAGGCACTCGTGAACATTTCCGAGAATTCTATGATGAACCACTTAAGCTAGGACAGAGAGCTACGGCCCCGGAAAGATTTGTCCAGATTGCAGATAAGAGGAAACAGCATTTGGTCAGTCTTCTCCGTAAGTATATGTTGAGAAGGACAAAGGAGGAAACCATTGGGCATCTGATGATGGGGAAAGAAGATAATGTAGTCTTCTGTCAAATGAGCCAATTGCAGAAACGGGTTTATCAAAGAATGCTGCAACTCCCAGAAATCCAGTGCCTTGTGAATAAGGACAATCCATGCGGTTGTGGAAGCCCGCTTAAGCAATCCGAGTGCTGCCGAAGGATTATTCCTGATGGAACTATCTGGAGTTACCTTCATCGAGATAACCCCGATGGTTGTGATTCTTGTCCTTTCTGCGTGGTACTTCCATGCCTTATGAAACTTCAGCAGATAAGTAATCATCTGGAGCTTATTAAACCAAACTCAAGAGATGAGCCAGAGAAACAGAAGAAGGACGCAGAGTTTGTAACTGCAGTGTTTGGGACAGATATTGATCTAGTAGGGGGAATTTCCGCAAGTGAGAGCTTCATGGACCTTAGTGATGTTAAACACTGTGGGAAAATGAGAGCTTTGGAGAAGTTGATGGCTTCTTGGATTTCAAAGGGTGATAAGATACTTCTATTCAGTTACTCTGTCAGGTTAGTTTATGGATTTTTAATTCCGGTTTTGATGAATGTAGGAGAAAAAATTTCGTTATAAGCTTTTGATCCACTGAATTACAGGATGCTGGACATACTGGAGAAGTTTCTAATTAGAAAAGGTTATAGTTTTGCAAGACTTGATGGTTCAACTCCGACTAATCTGCGACAGTCTCTTGTAGATGATTTCAATGCGAGTCCCAGCAAAGAGGTTTTAATTAAACGAACCCAATTCGAAAGAGATCATAGTTCTTCATACCTACTTCTGATCTGATGATAAATGAGCTTTTTTGTATCAGGTTTTTCTGATATCAACTAGAGCTGGTGGGTTGGGACTAAACCTTGTGAGCGCAAACCGTGTGGTTATATTTGACCCAAATTGGAACCCGTCTCATGACTTGCAAGCGCAAGATAGATCATTTCGGTATGGACAGAAAAGACATGTGGTGGTTTTTCGTTTGTTGAGTGCTGGTTCCCTTGAGGAACTAGTTTATACAAGACAAGTATACAAACAACAGCTCTCAAACATCGCGGTTGCAGGGAAAATGGAGGCAAGGTACTTTGAAGGCGTCCAGGTACATTAAAATATACAACTTTTAATCTATTAGTTTCCTAAAAGAGTATGTTCTATCTTCTAATGTTTTGGTGCTTCTTATGATCAGGACTGTAAAGAGTTTCAAGGCGAGCTATTCGGGATATCAAATCTCTTCCGCGATCTCTCTGATAAACTTTTCACTAGCGAGATCGTTGAGTTGCATAAGGATAGTAATATCCATGAGAAGAAGAGATCATTACTTGAGACAGGTAGTTCAGAAGATGAAAAAGAAGAAGAGGTCCTGTGCTATTCTAAACCCGAAACAGAGAAACCTATCCTTAAGGACTTGGGTAAGAACAAGACTATATGTGCTCATCTCTCCTTTGACTATTTTGTGATAAGTCTTTTAAATCTTTGCTCGGGCTTGTGACTATGAATAGGGATTGTGTATGCACATCGAAATGAAGACATCATCAACGGTGGAGGGACAACAACATCAACATCTCAAAGCTTAAATGGAGACAGTAACAGCGATGAGAACTTAGAGTGTGGGGATAGGAAGAAGAAGAAGAGAAAAGGTTGTAGTGAGGAGGAGGATATGTCTTCTTCAAACAGGGAACAAAAAAGAGAGAAGTACAAGATGTTGGCTGAGTTTAAAGGCATGGAGATATTGGCATTTAGTAGATGGGTATTGTCGGCTTCTCCATTTGACAGAGAAGAGCTACTTCAAGACTTTTTAGAAAGAGTCAAGTAACAATATCAGATTTCTTGATGTAGCATTAGTTAATTAATTGTATATAGTAAGCTTACAAGATGCGCACATTTCCATGTGTTCTTACTTCTTACATATCACAAGTCAACCCACAACAAATTGTACACAACTGACTGGCTACCTTCTCTGTGCCTTGAATCTTGAAACTGGTTTTGATGGTTGAGACACTGAAGACTGTTTACAGATTACAAACAAACAAACAAAATGCAATAAGAATCATATTCTCTGCATTGTGAGTGTTGTGTAGTTTGTGTGGTTAAAAAGTACCTGCGTTTGGTTGTGTGTGCTGGTGGTGTCTAGTATATGGGAATGCTCTACGATGGATCCAGTAAAAGCCTGCACAAGTTGGATCAGATATTTAGCGAGCTTAAAGGAAAATCAAATCTACCTGAACAACTATACAAATAGCTAACGCTTGAGCGAAAAAGATATGTATGTGACCTTGGTAGAATCAAACTCGGGCTCTGGTTTCTGTATAGGTGACCCAAAAAAAGTTGGCATGATTATTTGTGAGATGCTTGTAAAGGTTAAGTATAATGCAATAACAGGCAATATCTGAGAAGGAGCTGTAAAGCGCAAATCAAAGCCGAGAAGATCACATTGAAAGGTTTTTCTTACATTTAGCGGATCATCTAGATCTTTGTGTGGATGTGTCTCTGGTAATACTTCAATAGCTTTGGCTTTGACTCTTGGCTGGATTAAAAGTAATTAAACATTAGGAAAAACCATTAACCATAAACTTGAACCTTAGATGTGAAATTTCCTTGGAAAATACCTCTGAAACCCTTGGTTCGTGAATGGAAGAGCTATGGCTGGAAGCTTTCTTAGGAACAGATATGGTAGTTTCTTGTTTTTCATATTCAATCCTACCGCGGTCTGTCTCACCTCTAATTCGTTTTACCATGCTCTCCTCCACACTTTCTATTGGAGAATCATGTTCTTCACCACTATTGTCCTCATCTTCACCCTCTTGTTCTTCTTCCATTTCAAGTTCATTCAACCTGGACATGATTCGCGCGAAATCATCATCTTCAAGTTCAACTTCTTCAGTCTCTCCTCCAGGAAGACCAGAAGGCTCTTTTTCGCTTGACTGAAGCACAGTTGCAGAAGAATCATCTTCTACATACTCTTCTCTTATCTCAACAAGCCCTTCCTATAAAAAAAATGAAACACCGCTTAAGATGCAAACGCAGAATAATGTAAGAAAAAAGGATTAGCACACGATCCACTATTTTAACAAACATACCGCTGCTTCAGAAGCAGTTGTAGTGAAGAATGAAGCCTCCGTTTGAAAATCTTCAATCTCAGCTTTAAGAGAATGAATTTGAGACTGTAAAGTCTTGTCTCTTCTCTTCAAGAAATCAACCGTTTGTTTCGATGTTCTATCGGTATAATAATTCTCTCCCAACAACACCTAATATGAAATTTACACTAGTCTCAATAGCTTACTGGTAAACTCTTAAACCTCATAGCAAAATTGAAATCGAAAAGGGAGAATATAAAAATCAAACATGAAACTTACCAAACACTCGTTGGTGTGGATCAATCGACCTGGGAAAAAAGCCATTTTACCGAATGGAACCTGTGTACAGAAAAAGCATCAGATACATTAAACGGGAACAAAAATTGAATTGTCAAGAGAGCAAAGTGAAAGGATGAAAACTCACCATAACGTTGTGATGAAGCTGATCGGGAAGCTTTTTGACGAGATTGATGAGATTGGCGTTTTCATCGACGAACTGTTGAAGACGATTCATCTCTCCTCGCTTCTCTCCGATTTTCTCCTCCACGTAACTTGCCGCTTTCCGTGCCTCCTCTTCTGAGAATAACGACGCTAACGGCGTCACTGTTCCTTTCGCCGCCGGCTCCATTCCGGTAAGGGTTTAAGCACAGTCAACAACGATTGCAGACAGGAAAAAAAAAAGAAGGAAATTGAGAGGGAAGCGAGTCGAGCGACAAGGCTTATAATGACATTAATGGGCCGATTTATTATGGCCCAATATATTTTATTATTTTTTCGCCTTGGGCCGATTTATTGTGGCCTTATATATTTTATGATGTTTTTTTCGAAAATGTAGATTCCCTTGTGTATTACACAATTTGTAGTTTTCATTAACGTTTTGTAAATTGTGATCTACCATTGTTATTTTTTTAGGCTACCCAACTAACAAATGTTCAAGTTTTAGTTATTTTAATATTTTTACTAATCTTGATTATCTTAAAGAATTATGATGCGTGATATACTATTACCCACACATGTGTCACATGTAATGCAAGTGTGGAGATAATGCAAATGGGTTGGCAAGTAAGGCTTACACACGAGAACAAGGCCGACAATGTTGTTACTTCAATTCATTTACCAATCTGCGCCATTCCTTTTGGATTCCATTCCGATGTTTCGTTGTTTTTACCTAGCTATTCACAATATAAATTAAATGATACATTATTTCTATGATCCAATACGATAAATCATCATTTACTACAAACACCAAATCATTTGAGAAAAACAAAATTTTTAAGATCTATCATAAAGTTACCTACCATAATGAAAATTATTAAATTATCACTAAGTTTTAATAACTTATCACCCAAAATAGCTTTTTAACTCACAAAACAATTTTTTTAGTAACAACAGATAAACAATACTAGACATTAGTTTAGAAATACTTAGAAAATATTCTACGGTCAAATTCTCCTAAATAATATTCGATATTTTGCCTTTTACACGAAAAATAAATCTAAATTAAGTATGTGATATTCAAATAGGCGTATACATGATGTATATTCCGCCTTTAATTTTGATTATGTTTGGTAATAGGATAATATGCGCCGTTTCATAAACGAGTCCGGAGATTACAAGAAATTAGAGAGGACGTCTAAACTTTTTAGATGACCCAAAAAAAATAAAAAAATATGTGACTAGGGTTAGAAGGAGAAGTTTGGCTGAAGAATGTACAATATGCAATTATGCATATAGATAGTGCTTTCAAATATTTGGGATCTTAATATAATTTTAACAAGTTTGAGCAAGGATCTTTAGAATAATTAAGAAAAGAATAATATTATAAATAAATTAGTACAAAGGTAAAGAAACTTCTCTCTCTCTCTCTCTCCTTTCTCTTCGTCCTCCTTTCTTCTCCTTCTCTCTCTTTCCATCGCCACCGAACCGAAAGGAAGGAGAAATACAAGAAACCCCACAAGAGAGAGACGTAGAGGGAGAGGGAAAGGTCAAAGCTTTATTTTTTGTTTCCATCNCTTTCAAATATTTGGGATCTTAATATAATTTTAACAAGTTTGAGCAAGGATCTTAGAATAATTAAGAAAAGAATAATATTATAAATAAATACAAAGGTAAAGAAACTTCTCTCTCTCTCCTTTCTCTTCGTCCTCCTTTCTTCTCCTTCTCTCTCTCTTTCCATCGCCACCGAACCGAAAGGAAGGAGAAATACAAGAAACCCCACAACAGAGAGACGTTGAGGGAGAGGGAAAGGTCAAAGCTTTATTTTTTGTTTCCATCTCTTTGGAGAAGCAAAGATCACTGTATCAACAATCAACAATCAACAATGCCTGCTTTGAAGAACTTTTCCGCCGCCGAGGAAGAGGACGACCAACTGGGTCAGAGCTCAGAAGCTGACAGATTCAGTCACGAAGCTGAGGAGCAAAAACAAGATCCGGACAAAATGGATGACAAGGACGAAGGTGAAGACGAAGATGACGTGAAACGTGACCAAGTAGAAGCAGAGGATGAGGAAGCGTTAGAAGAAGAAGGTAAAAGTTTCGTTTTTTTTGCTCTTGTTTATAGTCGTGGATTGATACGTATGTGAGATACACGAATCAATCAATGCGTGAGAGTATGTGTGTATGTAACATGAAAGTCATCGATTTCTTTAATTGGTACTTTTTAAAAAATTTCAGATTCTAAGGAAAGAAGTCAATCTTCTTCAGCAGGGGAGCAATCAGAATCAGAGTAACAATTCTTTGCCCTTTTGACATTTTCTCTGATTATTGGTTTCACTCTTGTGTTTGATGGGTTTTAAGCGAAACTAGTGTTCGTAAAACTTTGTGTTTTGTTTCATTGATCCGATGCATTGTTTGGTTCTCGCTTGCATGTTATAGTTACTGTCGTGTTTCTTCTCGAAATCACAAATTATTCGGCTCTCGTAGAAGAATAATCTAAGTGCCTAGTTTTGATCTCTAGTAGCTGTGAATATGACATTGTGCAAGGTTGAGTTTCAGACGATTTATCTTCCATTTTCATTAAGCTTGATGTGTTGATGTGTCTCTTTTTAGCTTATCATCGTTTTTTTTACTTAAACGGACTTTTTGATTTCCCTTGCAGATTTATGGATGTTGAGCTAGCTGATATCCGTAGGGACGTGCAATGCTCGATATGTTTAGGTACTTGCTCTTCTGCACATTTATATTTCAAAGTCAATTGTTCTTCCGGCACCATTATTGTGAATGTTGACTACTTACTAGGAAAATCAGGCTTTAGTGACTTTCATCAACTGACATGAATCTGGTCATATTAAAGAATCTGGCATTGCACAAGTTTGTTGTAGAATGTTCTTGGATTGTCAACTTTTCTCATAATCGTGTTTTTACATAACCATTCACTCTTATATTGCATCAACTCTGTTACTGCAGTTTACTATATTTGACTGATGCGAGCATTGGTTTTCATTTTCTAGGGATTATAAGGAAAACAAGGACCGTGATGGAATGTCTCCACCGGTTTTGCCGAGAGTGCATTGATAAGTCAATGCGATTGGGGTATGCCTTCCATTTGCATGTTCAGCATTATTTAGGGAGCCTATATGTAAAGCTTGTTCTGGGTTATATTAACTGGCAAATGCATTTTCAGGAACAATGAGTGTCCTACTTGCAGGAAACATTGTGCAAGCCGACGTTCTTTAAGAGACGACCCAAACTTTGATGCTTTTATAGCAACTTTATTCAAAGATATTGATAAATTTGAGCAGGAGGTGAAGCATCAACATTTTTCTTTTTCCTCTTCAACAGTTTTAGAGAAGGGTTACTTATGAGAGACTACTGATGTTATATGCCTTTCATTTTTGTTCAGGAATTGGCTTTTCTTGAAGATGATGAGGCTCGTAATAAGCAGGTCAGATACCCGAGGGCATAACCGCTCATGTTACATAAGACACGCTCACTTGAGT
>OVAQ01001528.1:0-14084 GCA_900406345.1 Erysimum cheiri
TTTCATACATTAAAATTGTTTGATTTGTTGCTTTTTGAGGTGCTGATAGTATAGGTTGCCATTAATTTTTTTTGTTCTATGAAAAAACATGAGTGAGCGTAAGGTACTTTTTTTAAGATGTAGGTTTGTGTTTTAGCCCAAAAAAAAAAAAGGATGTAGGTTTGTGATGATTATCTTCCATGTTGTTTTATAATGACTTATATAGGTGTTAATGTTATGATGAATTTTTTTTGATGTTGTTTTTATGGTACTTTTTTATCGGTTTGTGAGAAAATTTTTTTTTTAACTTATTTTGACACCATCAAATGTTATTTCTGGATCCGCCACTGGGCACTAGAATACTACTGCGGAATTTCATGTTGCTCTCTAGCAGCTAGGCTTAGAAAACACTTGAAAAAATATTAAATCAATTTGTAAACTTATATTAGCTTGGTTACTTTCACGAGTACTTTAATATAAGCATCAGTATATCTACTTAACAATTTTCTTATAACTCGCAACTCTTGTACCATGTCTAGTTGTCTATAGCAAACGTCTTAAGTCCTATGACTTAGTTTTTCATTCACATACACATAGGTTTATATAGTTTTAGTTTCAAGTTTTCAACCCAGATAATATTAAATTCAACTAAAAATGGTCACAAAACAAATTTTAAAAATAGGTAAAATAACCTACCCATCCATTTCTCATTACGTTAATTAAAGCTGGACCTCATCATAATGGTCGTAACAAAATAGTTTATGATGAAAACGCTTTCAAGAAAACTCAATCCAAAAAAAATTCGAAACCTAAACATCTCCAAACATGGGAGTGAGATATTAACTTGGTGTAAAGATTTTCAATACCTACCACATTCTCCATCTTCAAGCTCCTCTTCCTTTGTTTGCTCACTCTCTTCCTCTTTTCTACGCCGCTTTTCCCTGCCTTCATCCTCTGCTTCGGGGACCAAACCTCGCTGCAATTGCAGAAAACTTCGAATTTAAAAAGCTTGACATAAAACATATGGAGCTAAACCACTTGTGTGTCTGGAACTAGGTTCAAGAGAACGACAATGTGTTAACACTAAAAAAAGTCAAATGGTTTTAGACCTAATTTTTCAGTAGAAACAGCATCTCTGCAACCAATCCAAATACTGAATTAAATTGTCATGGAGAGAGGTATCGAATAATACTATACTACAGTCTACGATTATTTTCTATTTGTAAGCATCTCTCCCTTGAAAATATGGTGACCAAGTGATTTAGTGTACCTGTTGTCTTGATTTCTTATGGCCACCACCAACTTTATGGGATTCTTTGAGATGGTCTGTGTCAATTTCCTTCATACTAGTATGCCTTTCTCGATGTCTGTTATGGCTATCTCTTCCTGATCTTCTACGTTCTTTTCCGTGGGGTTCATTCATATCATGGTTGTAATTATCAGCTGCACCTTTTTTATGATGATTGTCACTGTCTCTTTCTCGGATGCTGTCCTTCTCTCTTCCGTATTTATCTTTCCCCTTATCATGTTCCTCTCTCACATCCTTGGGTACCTGTAGTAATATACCATTCTGTGAGATTCCGGACATGCCATCAATACATAATAGTTGAATCATCTATAACCAAAAGTTGAAGTATTTTGGTATGCAATTATGGTAGCAGCTACGACAGACAGAGACTCTCAATACCATAAAGTTCCTCTAAAAGAAGTATTATGAAACTTCCACCAAAACTGTTAAATGCTAGACTCGAGCAAACGGTTCCATAGACACAAATCCACCATTACCTTGTTCTGTTTGATCCTTTTTAATTGCTCTTTGAGATGTGACACGTAATCTTCGAATGTCTGCTTCCGGAAGCTCTCATCGCCAATAGTACTACATATACAGAAGCAATAAATAACAGATAATAACCATACTAGAAAGGGCACAATTCTCCAATGAATTATGAAGAAGGATGTGGCGTAGATAAGTAAGGAAGCAGCTAAGTCCTCTGGTAAAAAGCCTGACAAAAAATAATAGGTATTGGCCAAGGCCAATGGAAGAAGAGTGGTCATCCACTGCATCAACCCAAGGGATTCAATTCCTAACATTAAGCAAAAGACCAATATTTGGCAACAATAAAACAGCGTGAACAATAAATCAAGTGAAAAATATGCTTAACAGCAATTTTGGCAAAACATACTCGCAAAAAGCACAACCCCCAAGCAGAGTAAAACAGTCATCTGAATCATGAAAGGACCTTTAAGGAAAGACAAATGTGGTTGCTGTAACATCGACATAAGAAACCATTCTAGAAAGCCCTGGTATTCTATTTTCACAGAAAGACAATTTGGTGATAGAATAAAGAGAGGCATATGAGAATGGAAGTTGGAACTTAGAAGGCCCAAATATAGCAAAAAGAACAGGATGTAGTCAAGAACTCGAGCATGAAGGGCTAGAATAAATAAAAAACGTACCGGCATTTTTCACTAGCTTCAACAAGATGCTTTGATTCCTCCCAGGATGAAGAGGCAGTTATATCCTGCACCAAAACAAATAATCAGGGAGAAGCAAGACCACCACCCAAAAGTTAACACATCACATAACATTATATAGGATCAAACCAAATAGATTCAACACCTTGAAGGAGCGAAGCATATCCACCAATTTTTCAGTCTGCCGTGTCTGTTTTCTGGCATCCTTTTCTTCCTTCTCCTTTGCCCTTTCCAGCAAATCATCAAAAACTAACTGAGAAGCGTCACCAAAACAAATAGTTTTCAGTCGTATACAATTAAACATTCAAGGTTAAGTAAAAGAATATGCTAACACCGCAGTAAGCTCATTTTACTGTGCTTAAACTAGTATATGTATTAAGAAGTAAGAAGACAGTTTATCTTCACACATCATCTGGAAATGAAATTTTAAAAGTCAAGGCAAAGATCTACAGACCTTTAGTTTAACGTCAGGAATAGGTGGGAAACTGATATCCTCGGAAATTGAGACCTTGAACTCATCAAATGTTGATCCAGCGGATAAGGTTACCTGGAAATAAATCAAGAAAATTAAACACCTATAAAATCCAAAAATGCTTGCAGAAATAAATTGCGTACCTTTCTCAATTTCAATACATCCTTTATCTGCGACTTGAGCTCGTGGTACTGTGAAGAAAAAAATGCGTAAAATATGTAACACATGGTTAATTAAGAAACTGAGGGACAGGAAAAAAAAAAGAAGCAAAAATAAACATGAAATGGAAAGAGAAGACGCCACTTTTCATAAACCTAGCAAAATAGTGCTACCGGAACTACTTAATAAAACAAATTACGGTCTTTTAAATAGGAATCGATCTAGAGACCGCATAGCAGTACTGCTCATTATGTAACAGATTACAGTAACTTTCATGATATTTTGGAAAATGACTATTGAGAAAAATCTAGTACCTTTCTTTTTAAATCCTCAACAGCGTCTTCAAATAAGTCTTTTGGAGTAGCTCCAGAGGAATTCGACGCAATTGCTGAATATACTGGTAAATCTCTGACCTGAGATGTACAATCTTGTATAAAAACCCTTCAATACTTAAAATGGTTAATTATTCTGGGTGACATAATGTTTAACCTTCGTTAAATAATCACGCCAACTAGTTTTGGCGGTAAGCTCTCCTGTGGCAATATGTTCATCTATCAGCCCACGGAACTCATCACGATGCTTTCTCTCTGCTTTCTTGAGTTCTTCCTATTATCATGAATAACAGATATAATGAGATAATGTCCAATATAACAAACAAATACATGTCAACTAGAGGCCTAATACCTAAGTACCTTCTGTATCTTCTTTCTCTCCTCTTCTTCTCTCTCCAGATCACGCAGATACTCCTGCACAACAAATAAAATTAGCCGAGTGTGGAATGGGAAGATAGTTCCTGATCAATGAAATAACCTGAAAGATTTCTAGCTGATCAATTTTCTCAAGACGTGAACATCTTTCATCCACTTCTAAGCGGTCCTGAACTTTGCGCCATTGACTATTAGGCTGAAGATAGAAAATATTGAGTCAGAATGAATTACCACAATATAGCATGGACAATAAAAAATAAAAAAGAGGGACAATCACCTTGATGAAATTGCAAGATTCCAAAAATCTTCTGTATTCAACTATGTTCCGCTTGCGATCCTCGAGGGCTTTCACCCGCTCCTTATAAAATTAACCACATGAAGAACAACGAAGTCCAAATCAAAGTTAATGCCAAAACTCTGAACAGAAAAAAACAATTTGATATTTGGTCCTCGCAGATCTAAAGTGTAAAGACACACGTAATAAATGAAGTTCAATTTTCAAGAGTAGGTACACACTTGTATATAATAAAACATGTATAGATACGAAGTTGCAAATGAATGATAATTAGAATTAGGACGAAGTCTCAAATGACTACTCCGAGACAACATTTCCAGTGGAAAACTAATGTCAAAAATATATGCACATATACAGATGAGAGATGAGACAAAAAAGCAGTTACTTTTCAAGCAACACAAGAGTCATTAATATATACACCATTTAATACTGTACCTTCTCCTTTAGCTCACTGACATGATCTTCAAAAATATTACGACGGTCTTTTTCTCGTTCAAGAGCTTTAAAACGCTCATCGTCTTCAAACATTGTCACAGCCTTGCTGGATTTAAAAGGAACATTATATCACAAAAGAAATTGTATTATATGTATTCCCATAGAGAGAAAAAAAAAGAATTGGAAACAGAATTATTCTGGAGAACAAACCTCCACCGAGTAGAAGGAGTAAGCTCCACGCATTCCTGGTAAAAACAATGTCCAAAATAAAAGATAAGTATCATGCAGGTGAACAGGTAAATTTCCGTACTGTAAAATTTCCTAAAAGTGAAAGGCAGATATATCATGCAGCAGCGGATCTGCAACTTACCTCTAACATCCTTTTAAAATCTTCATATTTTTTTCTCTGTCTGGCTAGCCTTTCCTCCTCGGCTGCTCTTTTTGTTTGAAGTATGAACTGAATCACAAAAAAAAAAAAATTCCAACAAAATACAATTAACATCTATGACCAGATGTACCTCTTAAGCATCACTGTTCAAACCTGGAGAAAAATGTGACTGTACTCTAAACATCTAAATTATTTTAATTCTCTTCTGACAAATTATCTTGCTAGTTTTAGGGTATGCGATAAAAAGAAGTAACCTCATTGAAGGCTTGCTTCCGCTCTCCAAGAGTCCTCAGAGCACCGTATCTTCTGTCATTAATAATTTCTCGCATGGCCTGTGACAGAAACCATCTGAAACTTCAGAGACATGCTCTAGAACAGGTAATCGCGAAAGTTGTACTACCTGTTCCCAAGTCCAGTCGGATCCAACGTTGGCGGATTTCAAAAGTGATTTGAAGACATCCCCAGCTTCCTATATAGTAAACTAATATTAATTTATGCAAACAGATGGTCATGGACACAAAACCAATCCGAAGGGACATGACATATAACCACTCATACCGATTTATTGTTATAAGAAAAGTTCTCTTGATGGATTTGTTTTTCTTCCGTTTGGCTCTCAACTCTTTCACTTTCCACCATATGTTTTTGACTTTCTTTTGGTCCAGTCCCACTACCTTGCTAGAGAGCAGATGAAAGATATGATAAAAAAATACAGAAGAAATGCATGCTAACAAGAAATGTTCTTTGCTTAGCTTCAAGTACATTTGCGTTTTTAGCTGACATGTCATCTGAATCTCCGCTGTTCCCAACTGAAACTTCATCCTTATCAACCCTGCAAAGATAGATAATAGAAACTTATTTAGGTCGTGATTCTCACAGCTAAAACTATTTAGAATCAAAGAGAAAGGGAGATAAAATTGCTACAACTGTTAGTACAATGTAGCAGCAGAAGTTTTAGTCACAGTGACAGAAGGACCATCAGTTTCTGCAGTATCACACAACTGTGATGTTTTATCTGCAATCATCTGAACTCGATCAACATTTTCAACCGGAGAAGAACTTCCAGGAACTGAAGCTGACTGCTTCCAATCAGAAGTAAGAGCTAGTTTCTCACTGCCTTCAGAGGTTGAAATTTGGTTTGGCAGACCAGTCGGAGCTGCAGTCGATGCAGTATCAGAACGAGACATCACATTAGGAGCATCAATAATGCCTTCTGCATGAGGCCCTTGAAAAGATGCTTTTTCTGCTTGTTCACGTGCAACCTGGCGAGAAGAATTAATATTTGCACAATGGGAAACAAAGAAATTATAAGACAGAGATATAGAAGAGAAAGTTTGTTCAAAAAAAAAAAAAAGATATAGAAGAGAAACAATAATTTGTCTTAAGAGAAACCTTCATCTCTTCAGGCATTATCCATGTTGATTGCTTCGTAATCTTATTGTAGTAATACCTGCAACCATATTAAAGATTCAACATCCAAAGCTACAGAAGGAGATTTTTATTTTTCATCAGTTGTATGTAAACGAAATAAGAACTTTATTTGCATACTGACGTTCTTCCATCAGGACTTGAATGTTCTTTCCAGTCAGTTCTTGCATCTGCTCTCTGTATCAGCGAAGACACATTCTATACATTAACTATATACCAATAAATTTTCGGTTTATCATTGCTTCAGATCACAAAGGAACAAAGGAAGAAAGAATAACGGTCTAGTTCACCAGAGCATAANAATTTTCGGTTTATCATTGCTTCAGATCACAAAGGAAGAAAGAATAACGGTCTAGTTCACCAGAGCATAACATAAAATTGGATATTAGCCACGAAAAATAACCACAATTGTTCTCGCTGAAATATCTGAATGTCATAAGAAACAGACATTGAAAGGCATCCCTCCATATGCCTTCATCTAGGTTATGAGACTTATGAGAGTATCTAGATGAGGAATGAACTATATCACGAATCGCTTTCATCAGCAGAAAATGAGCAAATGTAAGAATTCCACAGCATTTCAATGTTGTAACTTTCGTGTAACCTAGAACCTATATCACACAAGCTTGAACCATAGGAAAATCTAGATATAAGCTCATATTTACATTCATATTAGAGAAAACAACATGTCCACCTCAAACCAAGGTGCAATGACTAGTAGTAAGCAGTATAAGGAATGACATGGCACAAGACAGCTTTGAAAATCCGAATGAGAAGATCATTCCTGAAACTTCATTTCTTTAGCTAGGGAAGCTTGCAGGACTTCGGACGATTTGAAAAGACCACAAATAGATGCATAAAAAAGATGAGATCCAAAATAACTCACCTCAAAAAGAGTCATCAACTCAACAGGCTTCTCCCAAGTGGACTGCTTTGTCCTCTTATTGAAAAAATATCTAACAACAAGCAAAAAATCAATGTCATACACCATATACTCGTACACCTGGAAACATAGAGCTAAAATAAATTCATTGTACAAATGAAATGATGAGAACAAAATGTGGTAAGGTTGGGAAATACAACAAAAGTTGCACAAGGTGCAGGACAATGAATCATCAGGAAACGGAAACAGAACATAAAATTATGAACATCAAACACTTTCTCTGCAAAAACAGAAGTAAAACCGGATGCCCAGCCAACAGATTCTGTGATTTTCAGCCCATCAAACTCATAGATATATAATATGTCATGATTATGGTTGCTTCCCACTAAAAATTAAGCTTGATAATAAGCCACCAGTTCAATATTTTCATGCCAAGTCCAGATGGAAGAACAAATAAGCAAGCAAAATACTATCGGTATGAATAACAAGCAAGCATTGGACAGAATTCTTGTAAGGAAAGCAAGAGATAAGTTCATTGAGTGAACAGACCACATACCATTACATTTAACAAAGCTGGCAATTTTATTAGGAAGTCTTTGCCAAAATCAAAGAATCAAAAATTACATTATTAAGAAACAGTAACAAAATAGTAAAAAATCTCCTCAAAGAGCACAAACAATTACATATATACAATTAATAAAGAAACTATCATCTGGTTTCTAATTCAACACGATGGTAAGAATATAGAAACAACTACACAAACTATCACAAAATATTTATGCTGAACATATATCTTCCAGAATTAGCTTTTACACAACCTAATTGGGTGCTTCCAAGTTCCCAGTAGTTTATATCCTTTGAATGTCAATATTTTAGCTTATGTCAAAAGCGCAAGCAAAACAGTCAAAAGAGAGTAAATAACTCTATAAAAGTCACAGAATTATAATTCTTACTTCCTTCCATCTGCAGAGGTATGCTCAACCCAATCTGTTGGAGCCTCTTGAGACGGTGTAGGTTTAAGAAAAGCTGCCTTCAAGTAGCAAAAGTATAGATAGATAAGTGTTGTAACCAAAAACAGTTCACAAGATAGTTACAATAAAAGACATGGTAACAACCTTTGGTTGTTCAAATGTTGGATTCATGACAGAAGATTGTGCAGTAGTCTGGCTAATAGATGCTCTCTGTTGTGCCTGACTATAACTGCTTGGTCCAGTGACTTGAGGTAGTGCCCTCGAACCTTCGTAAGATGTGGGGTTCTGTTTGTTCACAGAGTTAGGAACTCAAAATCTAGTTTCTGTAAATATAGATATAAAAATATCTTCCTTCCTTACCGGATAAGAAAGGAGTGCCCTAGGGCCACCAAAGCCAGGCATACTAATATCTGGAGTTTGTACATAAGGCTGATGCAAGGAGGTACTAGAAGCAATTGACACATTTGGCTGTGAAATTAGAGTTGGGGGTCCAAGTGGCACAGGTTGCACCTGATTTAATTGGCTGGGTCTTTCAAGTGAATGGTGCATTGATTGTAATAACTGAGGTGCATAAGATTGAGGTGGATATCCAATGTTCATCACTGTGCCACCTCTGCCAACACATTGAAAGTTCTGAGAAGACAATCGAGCAACTTGCTCAGACGGAGCTTGAATGGTAGGACGAAACTGGCATGAAAGATATGCAAAACACATGTAAGGGTTGAGCTGATAAATACCTTCAGATACATATAAGACATAAAACATTACCTGAAAGTTCATGGATGGAGCAAAGCCTCGGGGTAAATCCATGGAGCTAGCATTAGGATGTTGGAATGGCTTAACAAAAAATAATGATATTAGACAAAAAGAGTACCCACACTCAGTAGTTTAATATAGGACAAAAAGAGTACCCACACTCAGTAGTTTAATCCTACGCCTACCTGAATGCCACGATATTGAGGGTTATTAGCCATCTTCCAGCAGTATTAGCCTCAGTGCCGCCACCAATTGAAGATCCACCAAATAATAATGGAAACTGGCTTTACTTGCCCTCTGTGGGTTCAGTTGAAAAATGGAGAAGAAAACTAGACCTGTATCACAACCACAAAAATAGGAAAGATGACGTGAACCAGTCTACAGGTATTTGTAGTATGAAAGCAACAACGATACAGCTTGCCTTTCAAAGTTTATGATAAGATATTTAACATGGCATACAACAATATCTATTTTGAACACGGCACACCCGAATACAATAAAAAAGGCAAGGTATAAGCATGACATTCAAGCAGGTCTATGCAAACATATCCAAGAGAAAATTGATTCCAAGTTGGTGAAATCGGCCACCAGCCTCTGTTCAGAAAATCCATGTCTTACATAGCCATAATAGTTAGATAACTACAAATATTCAAAGTGACTCAAAACAAGTTCACAATTTCTACTAGATAATCATTTGATTATTCAAAATATGACCATGTTCATGATCGTTTTGTGTAACATAATCAGCCATAAGATAAGAATAAATAATCGAAAATGATCCACTAATCACTCAGCAGCTTAAAAGTTTTCAACTCTAGGTTTCACTCTTGCAGATTACATGGAAACCACAGAGAATTTACACGGAAAATGAACTAGGAACGAACTCATTCAATGAAATTCTACACAGAAGATACTCAATTATAGAAAACGATTACCAAAACCCTAATCATATCAACAGAAATGAGGAAATATCCGAAACCTTCAAACACTTTTAAATTGCTTTAAGTTGAATCCCAGAACTCAAACAAAAGCGTAAAGAAACAAATATAATTTCCGGCAAAGAGAATGACGAATTCCGGAAAATTACCAATCGCCGGCGAGGGCAAGTCGAGGAAGAAGTTGAACTCTCAAGTTCGGAGCCAACACGACGGTACTGCGCTTCACCTATTTAATTTTAGTGAAACTACAAAAATATAAAATCAAAAATGGTCAATTTGGTGTCTTCATCTGGGCCATCAACCCACGAGTTTAGGCCCAAATGCTAGCCACGTGTAATTACTGCGGATTTCGTTAGTAGTTTTTATTGTATTGGTTTAGTGTATTTTTGCTCGGTTTACTTAAAACACTGGGTTAAGAAAAACATTTTAAAAACTTAGGAAAATAATTTAGTAATGGAACATAATGGATTAGTGGTNCATATTGGATTAGTGGTTTTACTTTATTTGGATAAATTATAATTCTAAAAATTTTTTAATACTTTCAAGGACACGAGAACTGTTTCGCTCTGTTATTTTNACATAATGGATTAGTGGTTTTACTTTATTTGGATAAATTATAATTCTACAATTTTTTAAATACTTTCAAGGACACGAGAACTGTTTCGCTCTGTTATTTTGTAGCTCTGTTTTACTAAAATCTCTACTTCTCTAGTCTAGCATCATCTAAGCACTTTACCAAACTATTGTACATATATTTTTTCTTTGTTGATCAATGTTCAAACAAAATATTTGGTAAAATCAATTATGGAGTTGTAATTAATCTGTGTATTCTACTTCACTATGTCAAATAACAGTGGAAATGAAAATAGAATTAGACAAAAACTACACATGTAGTTTACATATATAGTGTATAACTGCAATTCATTTTGTCGAACAAGAATATTTACAATTTATCATTTTTTATTATAACTTTGTTTTTGATCAAAATGAACATGTAAAAACATATCAGTCAAATTGTGATGTGCATCTTCTAATTTGCAATGCATGCATCCCAGATTTGATACATTGTGACAGATAAAATAACAATATAATATTTAAAAATTTAGATTTTATACCTAATATTGATAGAATCTAAAGATTATAAAATGTTTCTTAAGTAGTAAAAAATAAATTCTAATATACGATAAATTAAATTAAAAGTTAATTTATTCGGAGACCACTCAAACTGATGACTGTGAGTATTGAATGTTCAACTATAAATATAAGACAATCTTCCATTTATCTACACCAAATCAAATTTCATTTTTTTAAAGATATATGAAAATGGTGATAAAAAGTAAAGGCCGACAAAAAATCGAGATGGTGAAAATGAANGAGTATTGAATGTTCAACTATAAATATAAGACAATCTTCCATTTATCTACACCAAATCAAATTTCATTTTTTCAAAGATATATGAAAATGGTGAGAAAAAGTAAAGGCCGACAAAAAATCGAGATGGTGAAAATGAAAAATGAAACTAATCTTCAGGTTACTTTTTCAAAGAGAAGATCTGGTCTTTTCAAAAAAGCTAGTGAGCTTTGCACACTTTGTGGTGCAGAGATCGCTATTATTGTGTTCTCACCTGGTCAAAAAGTTTTTTCTTTTGGTCATCCAGATGTTAATGTTGTAATTGATCGTTTTTTAAACCTTAACCTGCCTCATCCTGATCACCATCATGACAATATACAACTTAATGAAACCCGTCCAAACTCAGTCATTCAAGATCTCAACAATCATCTCACTCAGGTAAATTTTACAACTTCTCATTTTTATTCAGAATTTAATTTAAATTTTATCATGATTTTATATCATGAAGTATCAATTCATTTACCAGATTACTGTCAAAATTATTTGTTCTCGAAGTATTGTATATCCAAATAATAGTTTTCTTAGTTATCAAATAACTTCTAAACAAACAAAAATAGATTGTTGTGTCTCAAATGGACCATATGGCAATAACTGTTTGGTTTATAAAAGAGCAAATCAATATATTTATGAATTGCTCGATATAAACTCATGATATGTCTAAAGAAAGACTAAGTTTTCTTCACTTATATTTGTGTCAAGATGAATTGACAAAATTGATATTATAGAGTTTTGTGAGAAATTTAATTGTAGGGTAAAAATAAGGGCAATTCTCTAAATGTCATGATTTTTGTTTTTAGCCAAAAATACCATAAACCTAAAATAAATTTTCAATTTTTAAACTCTAAATCCTATACACTAAACCCTACCCTAAATCTAAAATAGTTAACCCAAACCAAAGATTTTAAATTTTACACTATTGAAAATCAATTTGTGTTTATGGTATTTTTGAAAATAAATTTAAAAGTGTGGTATTTTGATTAATTTCTCTAAAAGTAATTGTAAAGTTATTATATGTGGGTTTACCAAATAAATAACAAAATAAATATTTACAGGTGTCAAATCAATTGGAAGCAGAGAAAATAAAAAACGAAGATTTAAAGCAAAAAAAGAAAAATAGTAAAATGCTTGAGAATTGGTGGGAAGAACCCGTAGAAGAACTTAACTTGACTCAACTCCGTGAATTTGAATGTGGGTTGAAAATATTGAGAAAAACAGTGGCAACTATAGCATCCAAATACCTTCAAGCACCTGTTCCTCGTCAAAACTTTTATCCTGTAAGTTCTAGTGATTTTGCTTTTGGTATCTCTAATGATACCAATATCAACAATGAATTGGATTTGTTTAATGATCGAACAATGGTGAACATGAATCCGTTCAACTACAACCACAACATGCATGTTCCTAATCATACATCCCCGTTTGGGAATAGCGGTAATATTACTAGAGGGTTTGCTCCAGAATACAGAACGGAAGACAACCCAAACCAAAGCCAATGTTTGAAGCAAGAAGATATTTCTGAATATGCTCATCACCCTCATTTTGGACATGATTATCATTAGTTTTATCTTTTGTTGGTTCGGTTTGATAAACACAGTTGTTTTTTTGTTTTATTGTTGTTATTTTATACTTGAGATGTCTTTACTTTGGATATGATTCCTTTAAGTTGTTTTTCCGATTATATTTTATTAACACAATGTTTTTGTTCTTTTTGTTTTGTTTTGTTGTCATTATTTTATACTTGAGATGTTTTAGCAAGTTGTAATGAACTATTTTCTTTTTCTCCAACTTCTCTTATTTCCAATAACTTTTTCAAAAAAAAAAATTTCCCAATAAAATAAGATTTTAGAAGATATTTAAAATGGATTTTAAAAAAACCAAAATCTCCTCAAACCCATAATCCAATAAATATGTTTAAAAAAAAAAAAACAATGCTCAATAGTTGATCAAAGGGTTGATGGGCTTTTATAGATATGTAAGGTTATCTTCCAATGGACATACAAACATATTTAGCGGGCTTTAATAATAGTGTATAGGCTCAAACTCATAACTCCATAAATCATTATAAATAACTGAAAAAATACGTAAAATCAAATTATTCCCACCCTCCCTCCCTATTCTTCTTAATGTGATTAGAATATACAAATATTACTTATTCTTAGTATTTTTTTAAAAAAAATTATATGGTTTCAAAGTGGATTTTNAAAAAAAAAAAATTATATGGTTTCAAAGTGGATTTTTTTTTTTTTTTCAAAGTGGAATTTGTATTATAGTAGTTCAAATATAATGGTGTTCATGCTAGTATCCAAGATTCAATCTGATTTTAAATAGTGCATGAGTCACAGATTAAGAAAAAAACTATTTAGCTACATAACTTAAATTATATTTAACCAGAGCTTCTATTAATTTAGGTTAAACATAATTATATTTGAGAGGGTTTTTGTTTACCGGTAAAGCCACTAATTTTCTTTGTCAACAATATAACTTAGAATATTCATCGTAACCAAAACTTCTACACCGTCCAAACCAAAGAGTATTGTATTTATAGAGCTTTATCTGCTTTCAACGGTATTTCGAAAGTAAATAGTAGTTTACAACTAATTTTGTATGAGAACATATATAAAATATATCAATAGTTTGAATAGTTTCGACTTTCGAGCCTATCGGATATATAGTATTACGTATACTAAAAAGATTAGTAAATAAATACTAACGTAGTGAATAAAATAAATGTATGGAAACAAGGAGACTTTTATGGGGTATTATTATTTCTTAGGACTTTTATTTTTGA
>OVAQ01001529.1:0-17269 GCA_900406345.1 Erysimum cheiri
GAGAACACCCCTAGGAGTTGCACCATTGCGGATGCCCTTAGCCGTATGAATACATTTTAGACTAACCGCTAATATATTTACATATAATATGGTTTGGAAAAGTAAAAATCTAATCAACCAATTAGGATAAATTTTGTTACGGTATCTACAAGTCTTTTATGATCTTTTAGCGTTTGCTTAGAATCAAATTATAGTAATCAAATTAAAAAAAAAAAAAAAAAAAAAAATANTAGTAATTTGTAACTAACTAATATACTCTCTAGGTTCGAGGCAATTTTGTAGTATGTGTTACGACGTGTACGGACTATATAGCGCACCTCTATGCTGGGCCAATTAGATGAAAACCGGGCCTGGGTCCACATGTCAAACAGACAAAGATATCGTGTAGCGGCACGTGTCCCCTATGATTCTCGTAGCAATAGTATGGGAGAAACCAGAGTCGTCCATTTTGGTTCAGTGACGTTCATTGTCAGACACCTATGGCTTTGTTGGTAAAATTTAAAATTCACATGATCTTATGAAATACTTTTAATAAGATACAAAAACAATTATTTAAGAAATTAGGCTTTTTTCCCTAAACCAATGTTTTTATCATAAACAACCGTAATAATTTTTTTTGTTTTTTTTTTCGGCCATAAACAAGTAATAATTATTGACCGAAGATGATTGAAACTGTAATTTGCTAGGTTGAACAGAAAAGAGAAGATAAAAAAGTTACAGAATAAATATACAAGAGATCTTGGAAGAGAGAAAAGCAATTGAGCACCTGGCTCACTGTCATAACTCATAAGTAGTTCTTCTCGGGTCTGCCTTTGATTTCAAACGAGAAATCACATTAACCAACGAGTAAAGACTCTACTTTCCCGTAAGCCCTCTCATTTATTCGATCCTCTTTCTCATATTGTTATGTGTTGTTCTTCGAGCTTCTTAATATTTTAAACTTTTCACCTTTGATGGTTTCACATTCTCTCGTAAAACGATTTTGCTTTCTTTTCTTCAGCTTCCGTTCTCTTTCGAATCTTCTATTTCTCTGTGATGCAATGATCTGAAATATCTTAAAAGGGAATATATTCTATTTGGTTAAGACTCATTTATGATCCAGTACTACTTGTTCGTTTCATGTTTATAAAATGAGAATCTTTTCTTTCTTTTTTGTTGGGCAACTCTCTTCCTCTTTTCTATGTTTTGGAAGCATTTGTTACCTGCACAAGTTTATTCCATTGATCCCTTGAAGATACTTACAAGAGTTAGAGTTTTGTTTTGATACGATGAATTCCTGAGAGGCTCTTTCTTAAATATGCGTGTATTTGATTGAATCAACTGTGTAGTCAAAGTTTCCTATTTTCCAAGAAATTCTGTATTGGACACACAAAAATTGTTTCTTTTTGCTTTTTTGTTACTGTTATATTCGCATTTGTGTGTTGCTCACCTTACACGTATATCTAGTTTTACTAACGAGCTTGACGATTCTCATCTCTTTCATTCCAGCTCAAAAGTATGGATTCTTGTTGCAACTTTAGCTTGGGGACAAACACTGTCTTGTCCAAAGACAGTTTCAAGTTTGTAGAGAACAAATTTTGGGGTGAGAAATTCAAAGGAATCGTCTTGGAACCTTTTTCTTCAGATTTGAGTTCCAAGAAGTTCAGAAATCGGAATTTGAGCCCCGGTGTTGCTTACGCGATTGCTACTCCAAAGAATGCTAAAGAGGCTCTGGTAAGTTAAATGACCAGAGTTATCAAAACACTTTTTACAACTTATCTGTGGAACTTGTCTTAGAGATTGAATTATATTTAATTGGTTTCATGCTATTGTTTCTCAGATAAAGCAACCTTCCATGTTCGAGAGAAGAAGAGCAGATCCGAAAAATGTGGCTGCAATCATTCTAGGAGGAGGTGATGGAGCTAAACTCTTTCCTCTTACAAAGCGAGCAGCAACACCGGCTGTGAGTAGTTTATCATTTACTGACCGAAACGGTTTTGTGGAAGACAATGTTGTGTAAAGGAAAGTCTTTAGTTTTCTGATTCTTGAAACACAATTGTGAAACAATATTTTCAGGTTCCTGTGGGTGGATGCTATAGGATGATCGATATACCGATGAGTAATTGCATTAACAGTTGCATAAACAAGATTTTCGTGCTTACTCAGTTTAACTCGGCTTCCCTCAATCGCCATTTGGCTCGTACTTATTTTGGGAATGGAATAAACTTTGGAGATGGTTTTGTTGAGGTATATATAACAATATGGTTTCTTTCAAAAACTTCTCCTTCTTTTTCTGGATTCTATGAAAAAATAACAAATGTAAACTTCTATTGAAACAGGTTCTAGCTGCTACACAAACTCCTGGGGAAGCCGGGAAAAAGTGGTTTCAAGGAACAGCAGATGCTGTGAGAAAGTTTCTCTGGGTGTTTGAGGTATGAATAACTTATGATCATTTTACCTGTTTTATCAGACACTAAGTCTGTTCTTTTATGATTCTTTATAATGGTCTGAATCTTCTGGTACTGTTTTGTTATATAGGATGCTAAGAACAGGAACATTGAGAATATACTCATCTTGTCTGGAGATCATCTCTATAGAATGAATTATATGGACTTTGTTCAGGTAATATAGTAATATACACATTCCTCTTAATAGTTTAAAACTATTTTGCTAACTAACTCTAACCACTATGCATTGGATAGCACCATGTCGATAGTAAAGCAGATATTACTCTGTCGTGCGCCCCAGTAGATGAGAGGTTAGTTTCTTTAGCACTATGATGTGTCTTTTGTAATGATTTTAGTTGTAAGTTTTTAACTTGGATCCTAAAACCACTTTTGTGAATTTTCAGCCGTGCATCGGATTATGGACTAGTGAACATTGATCGCAGCGGGCGTGTAGTCCATTTCTCTGAGAAACCAACTGGCATCGATCTGAAATCAATGGTACAGCTTTATCTCACAAAACTTAATAGTTACAATATATCAAAAATTAATCTTTGACGGTTATAATTGAATGCAGCAAACCGATACTACTATGCTTGGGCTGTCTCATCAAGAAGCAGCAAAATCTCCATACATTGCATCAATGGGAGTTTATTGTTTCAAAACCGAAGCTTTACTGAAGCTTCTGACATGGCGGTATCCGAGTTCCAATGACTTTGGATCTGAAATAATTCCTGCAGCTATAAGAGATCACAACGTTCAAGTAAAAAAAAAGCTCTTTCTTTAAAGAAGTTCTCATGAGTTTTATCAAAAAGGATTTAATCAAATTGTCTTCTTTTTTTAGGGATACATCTACAAAGACTATTGGGAAGATATCGGAACTATAAAGAGCTTTTATGAAGCTAATCTTGCTCTTGTCGAGGAGGTTAGTTTAATTGATACTCAAAAATGTTTCTAACTTTTGATTTTATCTTTGATCCAATCTCCCAGCTATTGTTCTTACGTTCTTGTTTTATGCAGCATCCCAAGTTTGAGTTTTACGATCAGAATACACCTTTCTACACTTCTCCTCGGTTTCTACCACCCACCAAAACTGAGAAATGCCGCGTAAACATCTGTCTCTTTACGTGGAAATCCTCTTTGTTTGCCTGTAAATCTCGAGTCTTGATTCACTAATTGGTACGATGCTCTTGATGATTTTGCAGATTGTAAATTCGATAATCTCACACGGATGTTTCTTGGGAGAATGCAGCGTCCAACGTTCCATCATTGGTGAAAGGTCACGTCTTGACTATGGTGTTGAGCTACAGGTATGAATCCCTTTATTAGAATAGGACCGAGCTTTAAGGACAGTGGAGGGTTCAAAAACTGAGTCTGGTTTTTATTTCTTCGTGCAGGATACTCTTATGTTAGGAGCAGATAGTTACCAAACCGAATCTGAGATCGCGTCTCTGCTCGCGGAAGGAAATGTTCCAATTGGCATTGGCCGAGATACAAAGATCAGGTAACAAACCGAAATCCCGATATTCTTCTTCTCTGTATTGAATTCTTAAACTCTGATGTTTATCTGTTATTGCATTGAAGGAAATGCATCATTGACAAGAATGCAAAGATCGGAAAAAACGTGATGATCATGAACAAAGATGTATGCTTTCTTCTCCATTCTTGATTCTTTTCGCGTTTTCTTTCTCTAAGATCAGTGAAGATCAAGACTTTTGAGAGATTCAACATTCTTAACGTTGAATGGTTTCGAATTTGTTTTTGTTTTTCAGGATGTTAAAGAAGCTGATAGGCCAGAGGAAGGATTCTACATTCGATCTGGGATCACCGTGGTTGTAGAAAAGGCCACCATTAAAGACGGGACTGTCATATGAACGAAACGAGCTCAAGACCGCTGTGTAATTAGCCGGAAGTTTGAGGTGTTTTGGCCGGAGCTGAAAGAGAAAGCCAGTTGTGGTTTTATCATGTAAATTAGAGAGAGTTTCAATATATAGAATCATTCAACTTAGAAGCACAAGCAAGTTTAAGCTTTACAATAAGAGTGATAGGCCGATCACCTTTGAATATTCTCTTCATATATGAGAAAAATCAATAAAGCCGTCTCTATCTTTTATTTGGCAATTTCTTAGTTAAGGGTTTAAATTGACATTAACAAATTAATTGGGGCTAAATCAAATTCAGCTACTCCTATCGGTGGTTTTGCATAAATCTGAAGGGGTTAAATTGATAATGACAAAAGGTTGGGGTCAGATCAAATAGAATAGCTTTTATCGGTGTATCCTTTCGTAAATATAAAAACCAACGAGGAAAGGAACACAATTAAAAAATAAAAACAAAAAATAAAACGTCGATCAATCCATCGTCTTCTTCTTCTTCTTCTTCATTTGGTTTTCGTCAGATCTGTTCGTTTCTCGCTCCTTTTGGATCAGCACAGCCATCATTACTCACCTTCCGTAAGTGTCTTCATCTTTTGCTTTATCGGAAGTTTCTAATCAATGATCTGAGAAATTTTCCCTAATTAGATCGATTCTCAAGGTTCTTTTGTTATGTGACCTTTTTGCTTCTTGGAATCTTTTTCACCGATTGAGTTTCCAGATCTGAAGTTGAGAGTTTTGGAATCATTTGAGTCGGTGAAAATTTCGATTATGGATGAGATAGTTGCTGTTGCTATGGTTTTGATTCTCTGGTGAGATCGATTAAGCTGATAAACTGTTAATGGCTTCTTCTAGACACTTTGTGCTTAAGAGCTGCAGCGTATATCTCCTAGGCTAGTTTTCTTGTGTTTTCGGTTGTGTTCAGAGCGTGCAGATCTTTGTTTCTGGGAAAATACTTGTGGGTTCATCGTCCAGTAAAATACTTGGAGAAAATCTTCTAATCATTACTGGTAGAGATTCCGTTTTGTTCTGTATTTTAGGATGTTGTGTGAGGTGCAGAGATATAACAGCCAAGCTTCACAACGTATATTCACAAGTCGTCCACAGTGATGTGATTGCATTGTGATTTGAATTTATAAGGAAATAAACAATTGCAGTACTGGTTGATCTGAAGTTGTAATAGCAAGTGTGAATTTGACCACTCAACTGTTTGTTTTATCCTATAGGTTTCAAATATCACATTAGATGGACGAAACCGGAGGTGATAGTGGTTCAGTGGCCACACCTGTTCAACAGCGAGCACATGAGGCATGGAGGGTTTACCAACATTACCTAGACAAGACTACGCCTCATGCAACTTACAGGTGGATTGGAACTCTTGTCGTTGCTCTTCTCTACTGTTTGAGGGTTTACTATATTCAGGGTTTCTACATCATCGCCTATGGTCTTGGAATCTACCTTCTGAATCTGCTTATCGGGTTCTTGTCTCCTCTTGTTGATCCTGAGGCCGGTGGGGTCTCTGATGGGCCTACTCTGCCTACTAGAGGTTCTGATGAGTTCAAGCCTTTTATTCGCCGGCTCCCCGAGTTCAAATTCTGGTAATGCCATGTCGAATATCTGAAATGCACGTCTCATGTACCTTTATGCATATTTTTGTTGATTTATTTCTGAGTTTGCCAATTGCCATGTCAAACTCCTTTCATGATCTGTCGTGAGTTTTTAATTTCTTCATGATGTTTTTTGCTGCATTACTGCCTGACATGGAGTCTTGATTGATGATGATTTTAAATTCTAGAAACGTTCAGGATATCTCACTTGAGCTAGTTTTCTTTAACTGATATGCAATTGCCTACCATATCGGTGATGGATGCATGTCTCCATGCATATTACATTCTTTCTCCATTTTAATATTTATTATCTTTGAGGCTCTCACAACTGATGATCATGGTAGATCGAGAATCACTAATATGTGAGCAGTAAGCTTTTTCGTCTCACTAGTTGCTGCATTCTATACAGTTACAACATCAGATTCTCTGTGATGGTATTCTATAGAAAGATTCAATTAAAAAAACATAAGATACCATTGTGTTTTGACTCATGAAGGTTAGCTACTTGCTTGTATTGTGGTCTCAGGTACTCCATGACAAAGGCTTTCTGCATAGCTTTCCTCATGACATTCTTCTCGGTGTTTGACGTTCCTGTGTTTTGGCCAATTCTGCTGTGCTATTGGGTCGTTCTCTTTGTTCTAACCATGAGACGCCAGATCGCCCACATGATCAAGTACAAGTACATCCCTTTCAGCTTCGGCAAACAGGTAAAAACTTGTAATTGATTGCGGTTTTGATTTGCAAATTAATTCCACCATTTGTCTACTCATGCATGTTTCATTTTGCATTCGTAGTTTTTAAACTACTTCAGCTTAGCCCGCATTCATATCAGACAATACAAGATACTGGATTAATAGTGTTATAGATTTTGAGATTTCCAAAATGTATCTGTTTTCCTGGTAATATTTTATAATTGATACGACTATTGTTGGTTTGTGTGGCAGAAATATGGTGGACGGAGCAGCAGCAGCGGCTCACGTGCGGATTGATCTGACCACTAGCCACTTTTTTTGTCTTCGCCAAAAAGAAAAGAAATTTGTTAAGAACACCATTTTGGACTATTTTTAAGTTGACAAAACTATGCAGCTACAAGGAAAAATTAGAGGAAGTAAAAGAAAAAACAGGATTGAAATTAAATTTGTTTTAGCTCGTTAGTTTTTTTATCCATGAGTTGCAACAGTAATTTGTCGCTTTACTAATTTGGCCCAAACCGGACGACTTCTTTTGCTATACCAGCCGGTTCTAAACTCGCATGACATGTAAATTCGTCGGGTGTTGTATAGTATTATCGACAAGTAACATCGTTATACAACAAGGCAACAAGACACTAATTGTGGTGGACTAGGTTTTCTATCATTTTTCATGTGTCAGCCATACAAAATAGGCACAGAGATTTATAACTATTAAACCGGTTCCAAAGCCGTACATTCTGTTTGATTAACCGGAGAAACAGACGGATTAATATCCAATTATTTAGAAACAAAATTATAAATTGGAAAGAGTCAAGGAGTGACTGTAGTAGTTAAGCACTAAGCTTTAAACGTATTGGTTGAGGATTTCATCAACAGTAGTGTATTTGACATCAGGGTAAAGCTCAGAAGCTTCTACTCCAAAAGAAGGTTCTATTTCAAAGCTTGTGTGTCCTCCTTTCACGAAAACGCAGTGACAAAGTGATAGCATCACGTTCAGTGGAGGTGAAGCTTCTGCAATAAGAAGAAGAAAAACATTAAACCCATCAATGGACATAGCTAAACAAAACTGGAGAAAGAAGAAGAAGGAGAAAGATTTTGGATCAAAACCTATGATCTGGTTGAGGAGTTGTTCTTCTGGAACGTAGATTCTTTCAAGTGTTTTGCCAATCTTCTTCTCCCAAAGCGAGACAAGATCGTTGAATGAGTAAGTGTTCATCGGTGGCCTAACATATAAGATCTTGTTTAAAGTTCTTGGATCATCTACGGCGTTGATTGTGTAAGTTCCGATGTCTTCTTCTTTGTTGAACACAGCTGTAAAATATCACCAAAAATTGAAACACAAGAAGAGAGTCACTAGACAAGAAACTGGGGATGTTTCAGATGGTTGAACCAAAGTATCCTTCGCTCCATGTTATAAGGTTCTAACAAAAACCTTTCGGCTTAACTTTGGCTGGTTTAGACCACACAAAACTTGTTATCATATCACTCTGCATTAAAAAAAAAAAAAAAAAGGTTTTTTCTTACCTTTGAGGTTTCCATCACCTAAAACGATGACCTTATCCCGTGGAGCAGAAGTAGCCCCGGGCTGTGCTAGAGTTGGGAGGAAGTATCCAGCGAAGAAGTTACATGAGACAAAAGTGTATGGGATTCCTTCGGCCTCAATTGTTCGGCGGAGTTTTGCCTTTGTAGCATAGGCTGACTTGGCGGGTTCGACAGTGTGAACACGGTCTACATCATTTCCAAACTCCGAGGGAAAGAATCTCTGGTAAGACAGATGTGAAGATGGTGCATCAGTTGGAGGGTAATTAGAGCGTACAACAATATAAGAGTCTATCAAATTGTTACTCAACTCTAAGCTTGCACAACATCCAAGTTCATTGATCTTAATTGTAAAGAGTATAACAGAAGAGACCAAAACCAATGCGTTGGTCTCAGAAGTAGACTAGAGCAAAAAAATAGTAGACATGTGGTGAAATTAAACCGTTCTTCCAGCGATACAGGAAATAACAAATTCATTTAGTGATCCAAAATGTCAAAGTTCAATCCTATGGGACAAGATTTAGACTTTGAGAGTAGTCTTAACAAGAAGAGCGAGTATTGTTACCTTAACATTACCGGCTTCTTTAATGGCAGAGATGATCTTGTATTGATGTCCCAAAAGCGAGTGTCCAACGGTAGATATCACCACATCCGCTTGCTTTATCGAATTCACCAGACTCGTATGATCGTCAAGATCTCCCTAAATCCAGTTTTAGCATAAACAGAATCAGCAAACCATTGGTGCGAAGATCATACACAAAAAAGTAAAGGATCAAAGGAAGAGAGACGAACGAGGAGAAACTGAACGCCGAGATTCTTGAAATTCTCGATGGTGATGGATCGTGAAGGGCTAGTAAGCGTCGAATTTCGAACGAGGACTAGGGTCGGATGGCCAGATCTCGCACTCGCTTCCACTATATATTTCCCGATGTAACCCGTTCCTCCGATGAACAGGATTTTGCTCTTAGTGGCCATTTTTATTGGGGGATTCAAACTCAAATTTCGCCGGAGAGACCAAAAAGCACGGTGGCGCGTAAAAACGGAATGATTCAGAGATGATCCCAAATTTGCGGATTTTGTACCCGTTGCTTCCTTTCTATAAATAGTGTAGTCTGAAAACCACTGAGAGTCTAATAAGAGAGAGAGAGAGAGAGAGAGAAGAAGAAGCTAATAAAATGGCAATAATAACCCTGTAGTCAACACTTGAGCTACTTTTCGGTCAAAATTTGCATACTAGTGTTGGGTTTGGTTGGTGGTGGAATTGGAATTGGCGCTTTTACGACGCAACTTTCTTTGAGACTTGGGCCGTTAATACTGGTCTCAGTAGTTGTAATAACATTTTCTATTGGGCCTTATCGTGACGGCCTATTTCTTCTTTCTATATATATATAGGTTCGTCGACTCTTCTGGAAGAAGAAGAAAACTCTACAAGGAAGAAGTGATATATCTCGTGGAGGTAATATTAATCATGAAGCTCTTCTTCTTGTTCTTCTATCCCTTTCCTTTTTTGTGTAGGGTTCTAAGTTATTGTTTGGCATTTGATCGAATACTTGGTGGATATCTTGCTTTAGTCCTTTTTTTGGATGTGTAGCCGATTGCTTTTCGGTTTTTCTAGTTTGTAAAGAACTGTCTCTACTCTTTATAATCAATGGTGCTGCTTTTTTCTGGGAAATTGAATTTTGTTTAATAATTTTTGCAGGCACAAATGGAGACTCAGAAAAACCAAACTGAAATCCCTCCGAAACCGGCCATGAGTTCATGTAGGAGGAAGGTTAAGGATGATGCCACTTTCTTTGAGGATGTGAAAGATCACATTGATGAGTTCATACATGCCTCAATGGATGAACACAAGACTTGTTTCCAAAAGACCATCAACAAGGTTCTTTCTCAACTCTATTTACTCCTTGAAGAAAGTCTTTCGGTTGTGTTCTCTGGTTTTTGCTATATATAAAACCATCTGAAAAAAGGGTATTGCAACATTAAGCAGAATAGGCATATCTTGTTCTGTCTTTAGTAGGAATCTCAGCTAGATTGTTAAATACATTTGCTACAGTTTGTGTTTTCTGGCTTCAAGCAAGATGCTTTTTGCAGCTTCATTTAGTAGTCATCTCTCTCCTAACTTGTGCTTATATGGTTTGATTTCAGATGTTTGGATTATCAAAGGCTGTCGCAGAGAAGCAAGCTGAGGAGGCAAAAGGAGTCGAGAGTCAATTGCCTCTTCAGACGACGGTGTCTGAGTAAAGGAATTAGCTTCTTTCAGCCGAGGGTTGAAGATACAGTGTCGTGTTTCTTTGTAACATCACATCAAAGTTTCTTTGTAAATCAACTCTACATTAAATAGAAGGTAGGTTCGATAGTTTTGTTGGTGATTGTCGCGACAATGGCTACTCTATTTGATCCGATTACCATGGCTGCAAAACGATGAAACTATTCGATCGTGATCTTACAATAGATTAGTACTTGGGTGAGTGGTACAACTATGAAAGCACCAAACTTAAGGGAATCTTCCTCTAAAGGGTTGTTGATACAATCTAAAAGACCTCCTAATACGTTTGTAGATGGTGTGCCAATCTATTGTAGGTGTTGTATGTATAACATAAAGCTATTCATCATACAATATATTCGCATACAAAGTTGTACAACAAAGAAACACGAGAACTTTTTTTGCAAAAGTGCTCGCATTTAGCCCAAAGATTCAAAAGATACCAACATCCAATAAACTTTAGTATGCTGTGTTTCATCTTGATCAGACCAAGCTCCTCCAGTACGTACAACCAGATTTTCAAGCTTGAAGCTGCAACATACAACATGATTTGTGAATGCCTATGTCAATAAATATACCATCAACATAACATATCTCTCAAAACCTTGCGAAAAATATCAATTCTTGGTTCCTACAAAGTCATCTACGTAAGACATTGGTATAAGATATCTCAATGCCACTGTTACTAGAAGATACCAGAAAAAAAAAGCATCAATGAAATCCTTGATTCTGAAAGAGGAACAAAACATTAAATTAATGCATTCATCACGAAGCCAAGGACATTTGAGTCAGAAGCATACCTTTACAACCCCGCTCATGGGGCTATCAAACTGTTACAGCTAGACATCGTACAATGGTGGAGGGACCTTTCAATTTAATCACAATATTAGACCACAGGATCGTCCCCCAAATCTTTCCTCCTCTCATTTCCAATTTGATCTCTGTGCACGAAATTTCCGTTGAACTCTTCTCAAGGTTAAACATAATTGCAAGATTTCCACCAAGATTCACCATTCTGGAACCATCACGCTTCTCAGGAAGATCTTCGAGACCCTTCAAGCGATCCCAAACCCTCGCAATTGGATCAAACACCCATATTTTATTCTTGCTGCCAAAAGTGTAAATCATGCCATCAATGACGCAAGAACCAACACTCCATTGTGTGTCCAACAACTCATCAGTCTCCAATCTGCCTTGTTTAGGATCGTAAACAAAGCTATTCTTCCGATCCATAATGTAAATCTTATCATCTATCACAAAACTTCTGATGGTTAAGTCGTGCACTTCCACATTATTAACACCCAAAACAGTCTCCCAAGTTTGAGTCCTGAGGTCAAAAGCCTCAACCCAATTCGCAGACAGAGGGCTACAACCTCCGATTACATATAATTTCCCGTCGACGAATCCCACAGCGGCGCAGCCCCGTGCCTGCTTCATGCTAGGGAGGAGACGACAGTTGTGAGATGGACATTCGACGACAAAGCCAGTGGAGACCAATTCGTCATCGATGCATCCACCAAGGACGTAAATCTCAGAAGCAATAGCGACAATAGACATTCCCCAGCAAGGAATCGAAGGGAATGACGGAATCGGAACCAATCTATGGTTAATTGAATCATTTCCCAAGGGTTTGCAATTGAGAGTGTACCATCGAGGCGTTTCAGTAGCGCGAGATCTAAGTACAACATAAAGGACACGCTCAGTGCAGCGGAGTACTGACCGTTGGACGTAGATCTCCGGCGAAGCTATGAGTCGCTTGAAGGTCTTGGAGACTATTGAAATCAGCGGGTAGTAACATCTCGGCACGCGTGCTAGGCAATTCAGAGTGATTTCATCTGGAAGTAGTAACAGACGCGATGACGAAGAAGAGGATGGCGCCGGATCGAGCAGTTTCTTTGGCGGCGGCTCTTCGGCGATTGAGCTAACGGAACTCGCGGTGGAAAGAGGCATAATCGCCGCTATGAAAATGTCGATCGCGAAAACACAATAATTCATTCAATCAATCACCAAAAAAAAGATTCATTCAATCACCAAAATGGGCTTAGGCCCATATCTCTCTTAAAAGGCCACACTGTTATAAGGTGTCTTTTTGCAAAGCATCAAATTTCCCGCCATGTCTGCGTCTCTCTGTTGAAACTGTTATAAGACTCATGTTTTCGTTTTAAAATCCTAGCAGTTCCTCTGGATGTCAGTAATGGCTGACTTTGGAGGTAGATCACTTCAGTTTTGTTTTTCCGCAATAGGGATTAATACTAGGACAATGATTTATGATGATGATATTGGACTTTTCATTACAAAGAACCTTAATACAGCGTCAATGATAAAATTTGGGGATTGGCGACATATGGATTACTCAAATTTAGCTTTTGCGGAGAAACGTGGGAAATAGGAATATAAACAATAATTCGCATGGTTAAGAGAAATATCGATCGATCGATCTCATGTTTCTCATCCTGCATAAGATTTAATGAAAGATTTAGAGACGTGTCAGAGTATATAATCATGTAAAAGTTTGGTGCTAAAACAAGTATTTGCAAACAGATTTTGAAATTATGAAAAGAATGGATTATCAAATTGGTAGCTTTCTTCGGCTTGTTTTGTATGCTTGATTAGCCTAATGTGTGACAATATACACCTCTTTTCCTCCTGACTGAGCCTGCCATTGGTGCAGCCTCCACTAGTCCTGTAGTTTCATGACCGTTCTCTATGCTGTTGATATCTTGCACAAGGAGTTCGTAGTGTCTCTTTACCTCTTCTGTGGTTTTTCCACCTACCAGGTTGGCAACATTGTGCCAACGGTTAGGAGTATCCTGGTCGTAGGTTGCTAGAGCCTGCTCAAAGGCTTTGTTTTGCTTAGCGGTCAATGAGCCAGAGCTGTGAGAAGACATTGAGCTTGATGCCATTGTAAAAAGGTAGACTAAGTTGACGATATATAATAGAACTGATTAGAAAGTGATATTTAAGTATGGGGAGATTACAAGTCAAGAGGATGATATGTATGTACAGATGTTGCATAATGCTTCCTCTATATAAACAGGTGAGTTTGGGTAGTGCCAGTTGTTGCAAATATCTTGCAGAGACGAAGAGAATCTTAAGTCCTTGTCTCCATAGGAATCGAGTAATGAGCCAAACAAAACATAAAGAATATCAGCAAATATTGTGGAGATCAGTATCTAAAGATCCAAACTAATCACTAATTTTTGGTGCTAAGTTCTTTTCCTTCCGCATTTTGCATATGATGCTTGGCTGAAATATCACCTATATGTGTTTTTACTGTTGTGATTATTTTCATGTCTTCTTGATTGAGTTAGAGAAGAGTAAAGTCAGAGCAGGTTCTCAAATTTAATTATAGATTAAGCTTAGAAATTTAGCAAATTATCTGCACCAGTCTTCATCTACTTTGTGGAAAACACTGGCCTAACGTAATCTCTATTATTTCTGGTATACGTGGACTAGAACAGTTCAATCTCTGTTGGATCACATTGACTATCATGGTTTCTGATTATCAACTCTCAGTATTTTGAAAGGGTAACTTATATCCACAAAACAATAGATGAAACTTTTCATGGGTTCACCATTACACATAGTTTCTCTTGAACTAAAGTCCTGGCAGGAAAGCTGTGGATCAAACTTTATTGTTGATTGGACCTCACGGATTCTCTGTCTTGAACACCCTGTCTAATTTTACAGGGTGACATGAAGAGTTACATTGGGTAAGATTTGGTGGATTTGATTCCATATATATGTCCAGCTTCAAGTTGCATTTCTTATAGTGAAGGTACCGGCCATATATGAAACACGTTGCCTATCTAATGATGATTGGTGTAAATTATTGCAGTAGCTTTCCAAGAATATGTAAGCAAACGAAAGGAAAAGGAAAGCATTTTCTTGCAAAACACGAAGTATTCTATTCCTCACCTAGTGGTTGGTCCTTTTGCAACTTGACGAACTAAATCCTCATGTAATCTTTCCTTCCCTTGTAGACTTAGTTATTGTAATTAGATGCTGTTTCTATGGGGTTACTATAGTACTAGTTCATATCTCAGAGGCAGCATGATCTTCGCCTAGGGAGGCTGGTCCTTCCACATTAAAATTTGAAAAAATTAAAAGGAAATGTAGAGACAAAGAAGAATCATCCAATCATAAAACTAAACTTGAGGAAATCTTGGGTTTCGGAAAATCTCCTTCCTTGACTCATTGAGGTCTGGACTTTGCTGTATTGGAGTTGGAGGAGTGACACATTTACTCAAAATCCTCTATCAAACAGAACAGAAACTTCTATTGGAAATTACATGCCGGACTGTATTACTGTTTACGGAGCCTGTTTCTTGTTCAATATTAACAGTGACTACTACACTCGCGAGCTGAAACTGAAACAATAATACTCTTTTGGGAATATTGAAAAGGGAGTATATTCAAAAGAATTTATGGGTGCGTAAAGGGAAGAGAATATTCCATGTAGTATCTTTCTGTCTTCTTTAACTTATCTTTTCAATCAAAAAGAACAAATCACAAATCTTGGAAAAATTAATCATTTTAAGATCGTGCAACGAACATTTTCGACCTGCCAATAAATAAAGAGTGAGCGGCTGAACCATAGGTCAAAAAATAATTGTTTTATTTTTGTATAGATTTACTTTTAAATTTAAAAATACGGGCTTGAATCATTTGTTTTATTTTTGTATAGATTCCATATATGAATTCAAAATATGGGCCTGATATTGATTTTTGAATCTACCAAGTGAATTGGGCCGATGATAGCGGTAAGAATCAATGAGTAATTTATATGTGGGCGATAACGAAAACCCTCAAATCTTGTGGTAAAAGGAAACCTTTTTTTTTTAGTGAACAACACGTGAATTAACATTTCGTTCCAGACAAAGAAGACTTTAAACGATCTGTTTCATCAAAAAAGTAAACCAAACGAACCAGAACCAGAACCAAACCAAAGGAACACAAAACCAAATCTAAACCAGAAACAGAGCAGCACAAAACCACACCATCTTGATCACCAGCCACTACCACCGCTTCCTCCGTAACCTCCATCACCTCCTCCGTAACCACCTCCCTCACGGCGACCTCCTCCACCGTAACCTCGGCCACCACCACCAGATCCGTAACCACCGCCTCCGCCACGTCTCTCGTATCCACCGCCTCCTCCATATCCACCAGCGCCTCCTCCGTATCCACCTCCACCGCCGCTACGGTAACCACCACCACCACCACCACGGCCTCCTCCACCGCCACTTCCTCTCGACTGTGCCTCATTCACGGTGATGGTACGGCCATCGAGATCCTTTCCGTTCATCCCTTCAATAGCATCCCTCATGGATTTCTCATCCTTGAAGGTGACGAATCCGAATCCCCTTGACCTTCCAGTCTCGCGATCGTTAATGATCTGTCAAAACCAAATAAAATAAACCACAAAATAAGCAAAAACAATCGTACAAGATATCGAATAAGCGACGAGATTAAAACAAAATCGATCGATCTCCGAGCTCATAGAAGCAGGAAGATGAACGTACCGATGGGACAAAATAAGTAACAGTAACAAAGAACGAGAGAACATAGTAACAGTAATCGAATCAAGTAACAGAGAAACACAGAACGGAATCAGATCCGTCGAGGATCAGAATCATCGGAATCGGCTCGATCCGGGAGACCGATCTCTCGTGTAACGGACCTTAGAATCGATAACATCGCCGAATTGTGAGAACGTTCTTTCTAGATCCTGATCTGCGGTGGCCCAGGCAAGGCCGCCGACGAAGCACCGGTACTCAACTTCTGAAGACATTGTTTTTCTTTTGAAAAGGAAGAAGAGAAAATTATGAGAGAGAGACTTGTGTGATTTGAGATGATAAGACGCAGCCTTAATTTATAGAAGAGGTATGACGTAATAACTAGGGTTAAGATATTTTCTAGGGTTTACTGAAAGATCGGTCTTGTTTCAACTTTAATGGAATTTAACTCTGATTAAGATGTACTATGGTTTATTGGGTTAGTGGATAGGCCCACATCATGTGACCATTTTCGAAAACTAATGATTTTTTCTCCTCGTTTCGAGCAAACAAATATCTTTATTCTCGAAATGACGATTTTATCCCTGGTCTCGTCTTTATGTGATAATAATTGGGTCTGGCTTTTTCTGGCCAATGTTATTATTGGGCCTGTCTAATTTAATTGGAATGAATTATAATTTTTGGCCCAATGAATCTGATGGCAGATAACTTGCAAGTGATGACTTGCTGTTGTAGTGAATTATGTGCATATGTGCTACTCTTTGGCGTATGATCCGAAGGCAAAGATGTGGAGATTTTTGAAAGGTGTTGAAAATGTGGCTATATAGAAATCTTTCTTGGTTTAGATTGGTGAATTTATGGTGGTAAACTCGTGGTTTTAATTAACGATGGTAGGTGAATGACGGAGATTGCAATTGGAAAAGCTCCAAGGAGGAGAGAATAGAGGGGAGATTCTATCTTCTAATCCTATTCTTAGCATATAGACGATTTATCTAAAGGGTGCAAATGGATGTGTGGATGAATGATTAGGAAAAATTGAGTTAAAACAAACAGAAGTTGAATATATGCACGTAGTATGAAAAAAATGATATTTACTGTAGTAGACTTTCTATAAGAGCGACCATTATTTCATTTTGCTACGAGGAGCATAAAGTTCAAATTTAATTTACAAAATATATGGAATTCAAGTAATACGTATCTTAGCGATATTCTTCACTTAAAAATGACAAAAACATAATGGATATGGCTATAATATGCAAATCTAACATCAGCAGGGAATTAAGTATTTTTAAAATGATATTTTAAGAGTTCGTTAAGAGCATAAATAACCCAACAACACTTAAGGTGTTCAA
>OVAQ01001530.1:0-14127 GCA_900406345.1 Erysimum cheiri
CTCACACTACACATATACTCAAACATATGCCCATAATTATGGTCTTAGCTATAATTTTTTGAAGTTAATGCCCCATACTGCGCATGTGAGCCCAATTCAATGAACCATGTCTGCAACCAAACAAACATAAGAATAAGAAAGCAATCAAAATTTATACTCCCATCTTTTCTTAGAAAAAACTAAAGCTTTTTTTTTTTTTTTTTGGCAAAAATCGATCAATAATTGATTTCAGATTTTATATTGGTTACTATTTTTATATTGGTGCAGTTGAAGCTCCCCAAACACTATACGGAGCAACAAATATGTTCAACCACCCTCATCCCTATATAAATGTTGTCTTTATTCCCTTCAAAAGTGCTTTTGGTCCATTTGAGACAGTTTTTTTTTGTCTAAAAGTATATGTAAAGTTTAGCATTTACATTTTGTCCTACCTATGAACCACAAAATTAAATGTTTGTCTTATTTTCTGAAAACTTTCGTGGGTATTTGCTATATGTGTATCAATTTTTTCTTTAGACTATGATATTCATTCAATTTGGAAAGAAAATTACATGTCAAATTTGCATGTTTTGAATAATCTAGTTTGAAATTAAAAAAAAAAAAAAAATTCTTCAAATGCATGAAAATAAATATGCTTCTGACTTGGTACCACTTTCAAACAGTATATCTATGTGTCTTTCATGCGAATAAAAATCAATTACTCATTAATGTTAATTAATGACAATTTGTCATCTGGTGGAAAACACATGCTTTTAGACAGGAACAGAACACGACTTTCAAATTCAGTTACAAATTCAGAATATTTTCAATATTATATTCAATGCCAGGTCAAACTATGACAAACGAATGCAATCGTTAGTGGCAGAATCGAAAATAATCCAACAATTTCTCTATTCCCCGCCGAAAATTTCAGCCTGACGTCACTTCATTCTGAAGTTACGAAAGCATCCCTACACTCAACTCGTCTCATAGGGGTATTATTGTCTTTTTGGTAATAAGACCTCTGAACAGTCCAATCAAATTCAAATTCGTTTGTTGACATAATAATCCACGTCAGGGAACTGCACGCTTATACGACGGTGTCGTTTTGTGGTTCTTGAAATGGAAAAAATAATAATTGTGACGTTTATTTCCTTTCTCTGTTCTTTCTTTCTTCTCCTCTTCTTCTTTCTGTTCACTCATCAAAACCAATGATGATAAAATCACACATAAATTAGGGTTTTATCTGGTGAATGTGTGAGTGAGTGTTCACGTGACGTGTAGGTTTGTTTTTCTCTCTGTTGCTTTGTGTGCACAGTGGAGGTTTTAGATAGAGATATGGAGATGGAAACGGAGACCGAGACGGAGTCTGATGAAGATATGGAGATAGAGACAATGGTGTTTGAAGTGACTGAAATTGATTTGGAGTATGAGTTTGATGCGTCTCGTTGGTTTGATTTCACTCGTGAGGAGTTGTCTTTTGAGTCTCGTGCTGCTGAACTTTGGTTCGAGACGGCTCAGTCTTATCCACCGTCTCGTGAGTATCGCTCATACGTGGTTTAGTCTTTGATTGTGTTTTCTTGATTAGTCTTGTTTTCGGGAAGTGTTCGCTACATTTGAGTTTCTTTACGTCATATTACGCAATGCGGTGAAATTTTTGACTCAGAAATTTTAATATGTTTAATTGAATTATAATCCTCGATGTAATCGTCATTTGTGTGGTGGAACTGTTTTTATATGATTAGATTTCGATTTTTTTTTAATTTCAATTTCACTGAATTGACAATTTTATTACAAATTCAGAGGACTGATGTCATGTTAAGGAGTAAAGTGTGTTTATGTTAATTTATTGTGTTTTTTTTTTTCTTCAGCTTTTGCAATGAAACTGTTAATGAGAGATGAGGGTTCTGATGACAAGACTGAGTCTTTGTCAAAATCTGAAAATGGGGAAATTATAGTAGATGTCCAAGAGAGTGACAGAGAAATCACTCAGCAACCAGATGTGAATGAGACAGGTACATGTTGGATGTTTTGGATTTGTGTTCGTGTCTCAAAACTAGTTTACTGGTTTAGCATGATGTAAAATGGATTATGTTTTTATTTCAGGAAATGGAATGAGGTCTGGGGTTTTTACTTTCATTCAAGGTGGTACTTTGAACAAAGATCCAAATCAGTCATTACATAAAGGTGAACACTTTTGCAAACATGACCGAGGAGAACACTTGTGGTTCAACTATTTTCTTATGGTTATATATTATTGTCTAATCTCTGATCTTTTTTTTGGTATATTACTTTATTGATCAAACTCTGCTTAGATACATTATAGCTGGTAGTTTTAGTTGTTTAGTTTTGCTTCCTGTTCAAGTTCTCACTTTCTATTACTTCTACCAGGACCTACATTTAGCAATCGGATTCATTCTGATAAACTAAAATACCGACCAAAGTCAAGCATCAGGGCAATACCGAGAAGCTCAACATTGATGAAACCTACTGCTAGCTTATTGGCAAAACAAGATAATGCCAGGTGACTCTATGAGAACATATAATTCTTAGTATCTTGCTTCTGTCAACTTAATTCAAGAAACTTGATACTTGGATGTTTTGTTAATCTCCTAGATTCCATATGCAAGTAGATGAAATTAAGGAGAAAGCTTCATCTGGATCTGAAGTTCAGTCTTCTAAAAGACAGAAGCTCGATGGAGGTCTACTTCGTAAGGTAGAGTTTCTAGTAGCCATGAGTTTCGTTGTATCTAGTTCCTTTAAGAAAATATGATTAGAGCGTTTGACTAGTGGCAGTAATCTTTTCTGTTTCAGGTTGCTGAAACGGCGCAGGAAATGAATTTGGTTCACAAGGCACTCAAGAAGGTTGCTACTTGTTTCTTGAGTACTCGAACATATGGAAAATTCAACCTTCTTGTTGAAAAAGAGCAGTCAGTGTAAATCATTCATTTGGTTGTTGTATGGTTTTGCAGGATCTTGATGGAAACTCACTACATGCCAGGATGAAGATTACTGTCCCACAAGAGCCTGATTTTGCAACATCACGTAGAGCAAATAGGATACGGTTAGGACTTATACATTAAATGACAGTAAATTGTTACAGGAAAGGTCACATCATCTCATAATGACAGTAAATGTAACTGTTTCACCAATGATTTTAGGCACAGGAGTGATGCTAAGTTGGATCAGGAGTCACCATCAGTACATAGATTCAAAGCACGCCCCTTGAACCGAAAAGTTAGTATCTGCTAATTACTTAACATGGAAGCCATTTTGTTATTGTATCCTAGCTCAGACATATGTGTGTTTTCTGTAGATCTTTGAGGGTCCATCATTGCCCATTCGAAAAAAGAGCACTCCTAAACTACCAGAATTTCAAGTAAGTGATTAGAAACTAAATTTAGCCGGTGTTACGCCATGCTTCACAGGCTTAATGGTTATATTTCTTGTGTTTCTTAATCAGGAATTTCGCTTGAAGACTTCAGAAAGAGCTATGCAACATTCATCAGCAGTATCAACATCGTCATATCAAGGGAATAATTATCATAAGGTTATACATCAACTGAACTTACTGGAAATCATATCATGTTTACAAGATTTCTTCTTCATATCAATGTATGTATCCTGGCTTGGGATCTAGCTTATATTCATCTTTCATCTAGACAGTCTCAAAGTTCTAACGTTAAAGGGTCGCATTTTTCTTTATGACAGGGGTCAGATAAGGTAGCATTTCTTGACGGTGTTAACAGGGAACCAAGGAGGTATGATATTAAAAATACGAGTTATTTCTTTCTTTCTTTCTTACTTCAACTCTTGTATGATTATAACTGTGAGCTGAAATTTTAACAGACCAAAAGCTATGGATATACCTAAGGATGATGATAGAAAACACCATTTCAAAGCTGGTCCTCTTAACAATAAGGTATAACGTTTTCTTTCTTGCGTTGCATCTGCTTCCATCAGTTTTGTTATACTAATAGGTACACTCATATAGCTTTTATTTCTATTTAACAGATACTTTCAAGTGGACGAGAAACTTCAGCTCGCTTGGTATGTCAGTCTATGATTTATTCTTTACACTTGGTGTCTATATATTTCAGTGTAGAGTTTTTCCTTACAATAGACTCAAACTGTGCTTAGACTCAAACTCAGGGGTTTAGTTTTCACTCGGAAAAGAGAGTTCAAACAGATTTGCCAACAGACCTTTTCAGTAAGGTTTGATTCACAGCTTCATTCTATTTGGTTTAAATTGTGAATAGTTTAAATTGTGATTGATCTTATTGTACGCTAGTTATGTGATGAACACTTGATTTTCTTACTTCATTTTACTTTACAGCTCTCCTTATCATCCGAACTCCAACCAAACAATAGATCTCGCTTAAGATTTCCTCAGCCTGAACAAGTAAAGGTGCAACTTGTGTTTTCATTTCATTCAACTTTCTGTCACACCTTTAGAATCATATCAAGTTTTAACAATTGTTTTCTTGGCATTAGGGCTCAAAGGAAAATAGACTCAACTCCTTTCAAGCGGGGAATGAAGTAAGCTATTGATTAAAACTTGCTTCTACTTTTACCAGTCATAGTTGCCTTTATCATTGATCGATAGTAAGTGGATTGCAGAGAACTAGCAGCAAGTTTACAGGAAAACCGGTGGCACAACGCGGTATAGTTCCTGAAACTAGCCGCCAATGGACTGCTCGGAGCAGCGGTGCAAGTAAACTAACGAGTAACAAACAAAAGAACACTACTTATTTTCCTTCTTATATAATACGGCTTCCTTTATAGCTTTGTGAATCATTTATGTTTTCGATTTGGCAGGAGCGTAGGAATTCTCGCTGATTGTAGAAAAGGATTCCTTCTTAGTTATATGAATCATCACCATTTTTGTACATTAAGACTTGGTTCTCTTAGGTGACAACTATTCAAAAAGAAGGCTAACATTATCAAGAACTAAATTCTCTGTCTCTCTAGAGGTGTGGTGTGACATTGTTGTTGGTTAATTTTGGCAAAGGAAATGTATATTGTGGATACTCATTTCTTGATATGAATGATATACAAAGAGAGTTTCAACATCACTTGTGGGTTTTTGAGACGATATATGTTAACCGTTTATATGTATTGCTCTGTGATTAAATTTGCTGGAGTCAATAGATCAATTTCCTACCTTGATCAAAAACAGAGGGACCAAAAAAAAAACTAGAAAACTGAAAAGAAACAAACAAAAGAAAAAGAAGTTGTAAGTTTAGAAATTAACATAATCAAGAAACAAGTTTAGGGAGCGGGTTTAGCCAGCGTGGGAGCACGAATTGTGAAAAGTAGAGACCATGAGTAACGCCGAGTCCGGGATTGAGATAAATCGAATAGATGGACTCCATATACTCCTTGCAACCGCTAAGTCTCATGATGCAACCATCCATAGACTTGTTCTCCTCCTCAACTTCTTCTTCTGATATATCCTTGTGAAGACTAAACTTGTGAGTCCTCAAGTTTAACATGACCAGACCATTCTTGTCCCTGCTCCACAAGTATATGATCTCAGAGTTCAAAGGATGCATCACCACAGGGAAATAATTAGCACCAAACCCAACCAAAGACGAGTTAGTATTGAGTTCCCACGAGAGTTTCCACCCTGCAATAGGATCATCATTACAGTACTTGACCAGCCTCCAAACCCTGATTGTACAACCTCCATTATCATTAAACACATTGCAATACATCACGGATCCAGCAGACGTTGTGATTGTTCTCTTGAAACGGTGATTCCGTTGTTCATATTGCTTGGCATCAGGAAAAGGTATAGTACTAAACTCATCACCATCTCCATTATAGAAATCAAATGATACAACATAATTTGCGTCTACGTTGCTACGAATAGAGGAAAGCCAGTGAAGAATCCCGTTCAATGGAACCGAATACTCTAGTCTAGACCAGATACAACGCACTTTTTTGGTTTCCCACAATCCTGTTTCACAAGAATATATCATAAAAGTGAGTTGTTTATATACACAATGTAAGGCCATTGTCCAGACAACCTTGTAACCCACGGCAATACCCTTTTCCATTTTTGTGACCAGTCCAGTTTGGCTAAAATATTTATCCTGCTGTAACCTCCAGGCACGATAACCCGAGAGATGTGGAGGAAGAGGGATTCGAGCCCATTGTCGCAACAACAGGCTTCCGACATGATACATTGGTCCTCCTTCGATGGTTTCAGAGTAAAGCAATACCAATCCATCCGTGCAGCTCAAGACACAAGATTTTTTCAATTTGGTCTCAGGATTGTAACGCGTAATCGAAGAGCCTAGGGATTTGGTAAGTTCCCACCTCTCACATCCATAGTGTCCAACGATTTCAAGCGGCAGTGTTTTGTTCCTTGTGTTCATGATTGACCACGACATGGAGGAGGATGAGTTCCGTGACTCGTAGAAGACTCGGAACAAGTCGGAGTCTATGATCGATTTCCATTCTTTGCACACTGATCTGACTCTTGCGATGTTCCTCAATGAAACTCGAGCCAAGATATCCACCAGCGCATCCTCTACTAGAACCACCATGTTCTTCTACTTCAGAATTTAGGGTTCTAAATTAAAGTATGTATAAATGTAGAAATATTTGGTTTTGAGTATTGGGTCTTGTAAAACTTTAATGGGCCCTGATACATATCGAGTCTTACAATTGTTTTCTTGGTATAAGGGCTCAAAGAAAAATAGACTGAACTAGTTTCAAGCAGGGAATGAAGTAAGCTATTGATTCAAGCTAGTTGCTTCTACTATTACCAGTCACAGTTTCTTTTACAATTGATCGATAGTAAGTACATTGTAGAGAACAAGCAAGTTTTACGGGCAAACTGATCGTACAACGCGGTATAGTTCCTGAAACAAGCAGGCAATGGACTGCTTGGAGTGGAAAGCTCGAAGCAGCGGTGCAACTATAATAAAAAGTAATATGAATCATTCTTAGTTATATGAATCGTTCTCCATTTTTTGTACATTAAGAATTGGTTCTCTTAGGTGAAAACTATTCAAAACTAAAATCTCTGTCTCTCAAGAGGTATGCTGTGACATAGGAAATATAATTGCTTTATGTGATGAATGAATAAATCAAGGCAAAAGGAAAATTGGCTTCGCCCGGGTTTGAACCGGAGACCTTCAGTGTGTTAGACTGACGTGATAACCAACTACACCACGAAACCTTGTTGCATGTGTATCATCGAAAATTAAATTTGTCATAGAAAGCCCATTAAGGCTTTACACGTGTTAAAAGTTTCATCTTCTCCAGTAGGAGAATTTTTAATTATTTTTGATTTCCTCTTAAAACGATTCATTTCATCGATCGAGATGTCTGGCTTTCTTAAGACTCTTCTTCTTCCTTCACGGTTTCTCGCGTGTCCTTCACGCGCTAGGCCTCGTCGTCCTCATCACAATGCAAAGCTGATTCTTCGCTGCAAAATGTCTTCTTCTTCCTCCTCGTCTCTCACTCACTCCCTCACGCTCTCGAGCCAACCCAATGAGCCTGTCCTTGTCTCTGCTGCCGCGGGAATCTCTTCTTCTGATTTCAGGTAACTTCTCGAATTCCTCGAAAATCCTTAGAATTAAGAAATCTTTTAGTAATCGATTTCATTTTGCTGTGTTGTGTAGGGATGCGATTGATTCATGTTTATTTAGAAATTGGCTAAGAAATTTGGAATCAGAGACTGGAATCTTAGCTGATGGATCAATGACATTGAAGCAAGTTCTTATTCAGGTAAAAGAGATCTTTGAGATAAACATATAAAATTTTGGAGCTTTTGTGATTAGTTTCAGAGTTAACAAATGGTGGAAGTACTAGATTTCTAATTTTGCTTGATTGATGATGAAGCAATTCATATTATTTGAATCAGGGAGTTGATATGTTTGGAAAAAGAATTGGTTTTCTCAAATTCGAAGCGGATATTTGCGATAAGGAAACTGGTCAGAAGGTATTTATTTGATCACCTTCTTGTATCTGTTTCAACAAATATAGTCTCTATATGTTAGTTTTTTTCTTGCCATATGTAAGCTAAGACGCCATTAGGTTCCAGGTATTGTGTTTGCACGAGGACCAGCTGTAGCTGTGCTTATACTCTTGGAGTCAGATGGTGAAACTTATGCGGTTCTCACTGAACAGGTATCTATTTGTATGTTCATGTAGTTTTATTTTTTCCGGAAACAGGAAAGCATGTCTTTTTTTTTGTGATTGTTTGAGTTGAATGTGGAAGATAAGAAAGATCACATTTTACGGGTTTTTTTGAAGGTTAGAGTTCCTACTGGGAAGATTGTTCTGGAGTTACCTGCTGGAATGTTGGATGATGATAAAGGTGACTTTGTTGGAACCGCTGTTCGTGAGGTACCTTTGTCTTTATTTTGGACCCTTAAGTATTCTGCGGAAAAAGTTGAATGTCGAGATGAAATGTTATACAAGTTTTTGTGTTGAAATATTGTGACTGCAAACGAAAATGGCCTGCAACATGCTTTGGGTTTGTGTGGTTATTTTACCAAAGGAACCTGAAATTATAGAGAAGTCCAAGTATAGCTCAAAAGGAGTCTGGTAGACTTTATGGACTCCTTTTTGGCGTAATTAACATGGATTTTTACTTCATGGCTATATCAGGTTGAAGAGGAGATCGGTATAAAACTGAAAAAAGAAGACATGGTTGATCTCACGGCTTTCCTTGACCCATCTACAGGTTACCGGATCTTCCCTTCTCCCGTAAGTCATCTTTTCCTCGACCCTTCTTCTGTTTTTGGTACCATTCCCATGTTAGTCTCAGTAACAGTAATAAGTGTGGAAACTTAACAACTTCCTTTTATCTCATGGTCTTAGAATGTGCTTGAAATCTGATTGATTGTTTCACTTTCTCTCTTGGCATCTCCCTGCTTCAGGGTGGCTGTGATGAAGAGATGAGCGTGTTTCTTTACAGAGGAAAAGTGGAACAAGAGACAATCAGACAGCTACAAGGCAAAGAGACAGGACTCCGTGAACACGGTGAGTTCATCAAAGTCCGACTTATCCCATACAGAGAGCTCTGGCGCAAAACACCTGACGCCAAGGTTCTTATGAGCATTGGTCTCTACGAAATGGCTCAGAGAGAGGGTCTCGTGCCCAGACATTAAAATCCAACTCTGGATCTCCTACAATTCTCTGAAAGACATAACTGGATCGAGTCAATAGATTGTGATTAGATGTTCTTACGCTGTAAGAGTTTTTTATGTCCTTAAGATTATATAAAAAAATTACGACTTTATCAACTTCGTACCATGGAATTTTGGGAACTCATACTTTGAAACAAAAGAACTTACAAACCCAAATCAGGGTTTAGGTTTCAAATAGTTTACGTGTTGCCATATTTGAAACTGTACAAGTTTTGGCAATCAAAAGAAGAAACTATTTAGTTACAGTCGTCTGGTTTCTATAAACCACCAGACCAAATGAACATGAGTTACAACATGACAACAACTCCATTACAATCAAAATGGCACGACATAATCTTGTGCATTTCAATGCGATCTTCGTGGTAGAGTTGCAAGTTATCTTGAACCCTAAGATGAATGCCGTCCTCTCTTTCTTGATGATGGTCGGTCTTGCGAAGAACCATTGCTTCTGAAAATATGGCAGAAACAGAGAAATTAAGAAAAGGGAAAACGAACTTTCTTTGGCTCATGAGTACGGTTGTAAGCTTACACATCATCTGTTTTACTTGATGGCTCTTGTGTGGCTTGTGACTGTGCAATCACCTGCAGAGGAGAAGAGGGGTTACCGAGTAAGAATCAATTGTTAGTGATCCATATGAAGGTATGAGCATCTCCAGGACATTATGACAAAACATGAATCCAGACAACCTATAATGTTGTAATAAAGTATCGAAACTTGATGTAATATCAGGTCAAGCCACAAATTTAATCCGTTTTAGAATGAATATAAAACAGTGATGGGATTAACATACTGACAGGAAGACCAAGTTGTTTCATGCATCTGCTGTGAGTTTCAAGGTATTCTTCATAAGACTGCAAAAACAACAAAAAAGAACAATCACAAGACTTTGTCAAATATTAGACAACAACAAAACCTGAGCTCATGATGCTTCTCAGGAAACAGAATGAAGTCCCTGTAACATCACTGTAAAAAGGTCAAACTTCAACCATACCCTGAGATATGTAAGTATTATGGATCAGAAAGAGCTCACTAAAGTAGCTCAGAGTTTGAAAAATACTACAAAAGTTTTCACAAAGTTTCCAGTAGTGTGTCATGTCTATCTTTGATTCAACTAAACAACAGGACTTACAAAAAATATCTACTTCTAAAACGAGAGGCTGTAATTGGATAATATTCTCAGTATAAATTACAAGCAGATATGCCACTACCATGTTAAGAAAATCATCATCGGTTAGGGAACTCGCGAGAGGGCTCTCCAAAGGCAAACCCCATGAGTTGAATCGTAAAGAATTGTCTTGCTCCGTGTGAGAATTAGATGCAGCTGATGATGTATGGAAATATTCCGAGGGTACTCCATATCCTCTCTGTTGTGCAAGATGAAATCTGCTGAGCTCATCCTGGTTTGGGTAGACTGCAGGTGGGTACGGCATCGCTGTATGGCCCCACAGATTGTTATTATACTCTTCGTCTCCTGAGGAAGATGGAGGTTCTGCGCGGGACTTTTTTGTTGTATAATCATCCCTAGAAGAGCTGTGGGAGAATAGAATCAAGAACAAGCAGATCTAAGAATCAAAAAGCCCACTTAGACTTTGAGGAGATACCTATTCAGCAACCCATCACCGCAGCTATTAGCATCAAGGAGTTCACAAAGTGCTTCACCGATATCTTCAGGTAATTCCTACAGCATGCACACATTAAAGAACTTCAAGTCAAGTCATTTTCATAAACCTTAGGCTTTTCTAGCCTTTAGTAGCCATTATATGGTTTTGTGACAGCCGATGCATAAATTCTAGGAGGTGGAAGCAAATAGAAAAAACTTTAGCTATACCTGGCAATCTCGGCTAATCTTGACAGGCTTATAATCATTCAAAGGATTCTTGAGATGAAGTGTTTTCTGAAAAGGCAATTCACTCAACCGCAACCATTTAACTTTAAAACTACGTCCCCAGGGATTGTTTTTACCACCTCCCTGACTCCATATATGGTCTCGCCTCCATCCCACAGGAGACAACATTTCTGCATACCCTTGGAAGAATCCACTCATGTTCACACTAAAGATTAAAATCACTCGACCAGATTTCTACATAAAGAATATAAAATCAGTATACCTGACACTAAATATAAAATTACAGAACGGTGCAAACTAAACAGGACAGGTTCTTACATGAAAAGCGCCTTCCAGTATAGGCTCATTCATTACTTGAGTAGCCCAAATCCCTTTCTCAACTGAAACTTGAATATTATCATAATTCAGACTCTTGATGATGAAATATCTGGTTTGATACCCCGGCTTATTATTCTTATTCACGATTGAACTTTCAAGTTGATCAGGAACGTTACGTCTTTCAACTTCCACCTTGGACAGGTTACGGTCTTCCTTGCTTCTGTAACTTGAACTCTCTGTCCAAATTATTTTGACAAACACAATCACAACAAGACAAACAAAATAAAATACAACTCTAACTGAAAAAAAAAAAAGACATGAAAAAGTGAAGAACAAGACATGCTTCACAATTTTACCTGGATCATCAGAGTTTCCTATATCTTGTTTCCAATCAGTCAAAGATGAATCAACAATAGATGCATTTTCCTTAGCAGTATCAGAAGACATGCCTCTTTACTTTAACCCTATTCAAAAGTTCCAACTGAATATTAACAGAAAAGAACAAAAAACACTAAAACCAAAAACGATAAATCTTGGCAGCAAATCCTAAAGAATTGAATGGAAACGAATATCATCAATCAAAAGCAATAAAAATCCACCCTGATCAAAGAGAACATGATGATCACTCACCACAACAACAAAAAAGTCACCTTGAGTCATTTCAAGTACAAGAATAAAACATGAGTTGACTCAACTCACAGTACAGAAACATGATCAAATTGTCTACACACTCCAATGGAAAACAGTGTAGTTAGTAAGTATTAAACCGAATCAAATAGTCTACTAATGAAGAAATTAGTGTAGTTAGTAATCATTAGTCTACCACAATAAGAAATTAGTATCAATTAATCTAATTTAGGAAGTTCAACAGTAACCAAAGAGATGCTATTTATAAGCAAAATGCCATAAGTAATTTTCTTAACCGAATCAAAACAATTCAAAAGAACTATAGTAACGAATAAAAAGTCAGAAACCTAAATGCTTCCTCTATTGAATTTTTCTTCATAACATAACACAATGATCCCCAAATCCGAAGCAAGAAGAGAAAACAACAAAACACAATTTTGATACATTCCCACAATAATTCCAATAAAAAGTAACGAAACCCATTAAACAGCCGACAAATTACAGTCAGAACATAAAGAGTATAAAACAGTTCAGTTAACAGTTATAAAGAAGAAAACGAACCTTATGATAACGAAAGAGAGAAACACAAGTGAAGAAGACGAAGATACTAATTCTCTTTCTGAATTTGAAAAATCCAACGTAAGCCCTAATCTTCTCTGTTCGGCTTTGACATCTATCTCTTTTCGCTTCTTCTTCTCTGTTTTGTATACTTTTTTTTTTTTTTTTATTATTCTTCTTCGTCTCTCTCTCTCACTCTTCTTCTCTCTCGGGATGGGACTCTCGTTAATGGTAGGGTTACGTGTAGGTGAGAAAATGTGTAAATTGAACGGACAGGATGAGATGAAAGATTGATCTAACGGTACACGATTTGGCTGTTAAATTGTCAAATTAACCGCCTGTGTATCGGACAGATAAGATAAATGGGCTCGAAATTAGATGAATGGGCCAGATTCAAATTTCTTTGACGTCGATTATTAGGCCCATTTTACAAGGTACTTGGATCCACTCCTGACCTAATAAAAAAAATAGAAAACCCCTAAAAAGGAAGCGTTACAAAGAAAATCGTAGTACACATATTACAGTATTACAATTAGATATGTGTTGCTGACGTGGAACTCTTAATCGCCACACGATCCGAATTCTCTTATCTCCTCTCCAGGTTTTCCCTCCAAACACGTTGAAAAAAAATGAGAAGGAACCTGAAACTATCTCACTGTAACATCTAACAATCACCGTCTCCTCTATTCTCAACCACAGATCCAAAGCTCCCAACTTTGTTTTTTTTTTGACTTCCCGAAAACACAAGAAACAACGATCTGATCTCTCACAATTTTCGCGGAAGAACAAACAAAATGAGTAGTAAGATGATGGCGTTTACTCTAACAATCCCTCGGTTTTTCTCAGAAATCTCTCACAAGCCCACCATCACTTGTTCTTCTCCTTCGAAGACACACTCTTCTGGTCACTTCAGCCATGCACGATCGATCTCCCTCAAAAGAAGACTTTTCTTATTGCCCCTTAAAGCTTCTACTGATCAATCAGGTTTTTGCCTCTTTAAAGTGTTTCAATTTTTTTCGAGATCCCTTACAGTAAGTCTCGAAGATTCTCCAGTTGATTTTGCCTCTGATCTTTGTTTGGATACAAACTGGTTTGAAAGAGTTTTGATTACAGAAGATCATTAGATAATTGATTTCCAATTTGCAGCGTTTTAGAGTTGAAATTCGTGTGTAGTGTCTTAAGCTTTCTAAGTTTTTCAGTCATCACTTTCTGATCACAAGTTCACAACAACAACAAAAAAAGTGAAGAGAAGTTGTTTACTTGAACTTTTCCTTTATGTGGATTTTTGGTTTTATGCTTAGATTGCTCATTCAGAGTTTCCTTAGTTCTTAAAATCTTTTTATGACTTGTCTTCAGGTCAGGTGGGTGGGGAAGAAGTTGATAGCAAGATTTTACCTTACTGTAGCATCAACAAGAATGAGAAGAGAACAATAGGCGAAATGGAACAAGAGTTTCTCCAAGCGATGCAAGTAAAACATATTATAGATTTATCTAAATATGATAGATTGTTCTCTAAGTCTGAGGATTGTTTATGTTCCTTTTCTTTTGCAGTCATTCTATTACGAAGGCAAAGCGATTATGTCTAATGAAGAGTTTGATAATCTTAAAGAAGAGTTGATGTGGGAAGG
>OVAQ01001531.1:0-13851 GCA_900406345.1 Erysimum cheiri
ATCATCTATTACTGATAATTAATAACAATCCTAAAAATACATCATGGTTCTTTATTTATTTATTTTTATTTTTTAACTTGACAGTAACATTCACAAAATAATGTTTAGGAGGATTGCATATCTTCATCGCAACAATCATATAAATTTCTTGCAATTATCCCAAATCTTAATGCCTAATGTTTGATCTTTCTCTACTTCTCTTATCTTGAGCCATTTTGGTTTAGTAGATGGTATTGCTTGATGCATGCATTATGAGGCATACATGAATCTCAATTTGAATCCTTGATGGATGTAAGATCTTGTATTGAAATTTGTGGTGGTCTATGGTAGAATCTGAGAAGGCAAAACGTCCTTATTGAAACTTCCTTGAGTGCTTTAGCTTTCAAACATGTTCTAATAACATGAAAGAGAGAATTCTAGATACCATTAATCTCTCTTTTCCTTTCCTCTGTGTTTTCACAACTCTTGAACAGAGCCAATTCTACTTTGTTGGTTTAATCTTTTCCCCATATGTTCAAAATGGATTGATGCCTCTCTTTTTCTTCTTTCTCATCATACAGTATATGTTTATAATAAACCTGCCGTTGAATGATATTGATTGATTAATCCACCAATAAAGCTTTTTGGTTTCTGGCTACACATTTTTTCCTTATATATTAGTAGTCATCATAATAGTCAATCAATTTTTGTTGAATCGAAACTGGATATACGTACACACGAATAATGGTATTGTCGAACCACATATTTCAATAAAACCGGATCATTAGCAATTGAGAGTCCACAATTGTGGTAATGTTGTGTTGAACTTGAATTNTCCGGATCATCAGCAATGAGAGTCCACAATTGTGGTAATGTTGTGTTGAACTTGAATTGTTTACCATCATCATTAATGACAATTGACAAATCCTTAATAGAGTAAACTAAGCAACGATTAAATCGAAAACTTTCAGCATACACATATCGTAACTAGTTTGAGACGACGTATTAAGAAGCCGACTCCAAGATTGATGCAATTATACTAGACTTAGGCANCACATATCGTAACTAGTTTGAGACGACGTATTAACAAGCCGACTCCAAGATTGATGCAATTATACTAGACTTAGGCAAGAGATGGAGAAAAGGCTTGAGTTTATTAACCAAACCCCGAAACAGATCCGTCCTGATCTTCTCCTTCTGTGTGACTCTCAGTGCCTTGCGCACCACGAATCTCCCATACTCATTCCTCGCCAACCTTATCAACCTGTGTCCTTCGCACTTCAGAAGCTCCTTTACCACCACAACCATTGACTCCTCCGTCTCCAAAAGGCGCTCCACAACGTAGCTTCCACTTTTTTGAAACGAGAGATCAACACAGTGTCCACGTAGATTAACAACGATGTTGTTCTTGCAACGCAAATCATTCAGTCTAAGCAGGTGTTGGATCACATAGTTCCCGTAATCATCGTTGCTGAGTAAGAGAGCGTTGTGCGCGACTATGTCAAAGATCTTGTTTCTGAAGCAAGGATCGTCCGAGACGGTTATGATCTCTTTGAGTGCGAGGCAACCGTATTGGTCACGCGCTATGAAGAGCGCGTAGTGGAGAATGTGCTCGTACATTGCTTCTTTCTTCTCCCTATCGAAAACTCTCATCCCTCGTCTCACCACGAACGACGCGTACTTGTCGGTGATGATGTGGAGGAAGCAGCTCAAGATAGCGGCGGCGAAGAAGGTGTCCATGTCATTTGATATTCCGAGAAGATTACGTATGCGTTTGGAGCCGTTCTTGTTTCTTGCTATCATCAAGAAGTAACCGGAATCTGACGTCAGCAACGACGCCATCCTCTGAAGCTGTCTTTTGTTTAACTTTGAGATCATCTCTATAAACGAAGCCGCATCTTGATCTTCGCTATTAGTCATAAAGTCGAACAACCATCGCAAACGCATCTCGAGTTCTTGGGGACTAAAAGGCGACGGAGATGGGGTGAATCCCGGAGGAGGAATCACGGAGGAGATGCCACGTGGATGAGGAGGAGCAAGTACCGCCGGATAGTACTCTTCTACAACGGGTTCTCTTGCGCCGGCAAAAGGGAGATGGTGTAAAGCACTGAGCATTGTCGACGTTGAAAAGGGATCGGCGTCTGCCATTGTAAATTACGTTGATTCCGCAGAAAGAAATCTACTCTGGGAATTAATAAAATTGTGGAGAATGAGAGAATGTTGAGATATGTGTAGGTTAGGTAATGATGCGTATTTATACTACCTGTCAAGGTTTTTTGTTTTTCCTAATAATAAGTATGAAATTGATTATTCATATTTTGTGTCAACAGGATCAATATGCATGTAAAAACATTTTCAATAATGTTTAGTCATTTGATGTAAATTCATCAATTTTACATAATTGTTCAAGGTCTAGTGATATGCTCTATAATAATACGGACACAGTTTCATATATAGAAAATGTTTTTATTTTTATTTTTGTTGACATAGTTAAATAAAAAATAAATAAATATCTACAATTGTTAATTTTTTTAGAACTTCTATTTTCATGATAATAATCTAAATATAGATTACTCTGTCAGTCTATTTGGAAGTTGCACTAATGCACTTTCCGTAGTTTTTCACTTTTTTCTTTTAAAATGCAATTCCCATTTCCCACAGTTTCCTCATTGTAAATAGATTTTGGGGAATTTGCTTACAAAATTTACAATAGATATTAGAAAATTTGAAATCAAGCATATGTTGTCATATAATTTGAATTTTTAATTAACTTGTTAGTTATTTATTGCCAATAGAATTTTGAAATTTTAAAAACACAGATTTAATCATCTTTAACTGATAATAACAATCATAAAAATACCTCAAATTTTTTTCTTTTATATATTTTTCACTTGACTGTAACAATCACATAAAATGTTTAGGAGGATTGCATATCTTCATCGTAACAATCATAGAAAATTCTAGCAATTATCCCAAAATCTTAATGCCTATATATTGTTTGATTTTCTCTACATCTGTTATCTTGAGCCATTTTGGTTTTAGTAAACAAGCCGACTTCAAGATTGATGCAATTCCACTAGACTTAGGCAAGAGATGGAGAAAAGGCTTGAGTTTATTAACCAAACCCCAAAACAGATCAGTCCTAATCATCTCCTTCTGTGTGACTCTCAGTGCCTTGTCCACCACGAAACTCCCATACTCATTCCTCGCTAACCTTATCAACCCGCGTCCTTCGCACTCCAGAAGCTCCTCTACCACTACAACCATTGACTCCTCCGTCTCCAGAAGCTGCTGCACAACGTAGGTTCCATATCTCTGAAACGAGAGATCAACAAAGTGTCCACGTAGATTAACAACGATATTGTTCTTGCAACGAAAATCATTCAGTTTAAGCACGCGTTGGATCACATAGGTCCCGTAAACATCGTTGCTGAGTAACAGAGCATTATGCGCGACTATGTCAAAGATCTTGTTTCTGAAGCAAGGAACGTCCGTGTCGGTTATGATGTGGTTGAGTGCGAGGTTACCGTATCGGTCACACGCTATGCGGAGCGCGTAGTCGAGAATGTGCTCGTACATTGCATCTTTATTCTCCTTATCGAAAACTCTCATCCCTCGTCTCACCACGAACGACGCGTACTTGTCGGTGATGATGTGGAGGAAGCGGCTCAAGATAGCGGCGACAAGAAAGGTGTCCACCTCATTTGTTCTTCCAAGAAGTTTCTGTATGCGTTTGGAGCCGCTCTTGTTTCTTGCGATCATCAAGAAGTAATCGGAATCTGACGTCAGCATCGACGCCATCATCTGAAGCTCTCTTTTGTCTAACCTTGAGATCGTGTGTTTAAACGGAGCCGCATCTTGATCTTCTCTAGTAGTCATTAAGCCGAACAACACTCGCAAACGCTTCTCCAGTTCTTGGGGACTAGGAGGCGACGGAGATGGGGGGAATCCCGGAGGAGGAATCACGGCGGAGATGCCACGTGGATAAGGAGTAGCAACGGGTTCTCTTGCGTCGGCAAAAGGGAGATGGTGTAAAGCATTGAGCATTGTCGACGTTGAAAAGGGATCGGCGTGTGCCATTGTAAATTACGTTGAGTACGTCTTCAGAAAGAAATCTACTCTGAGAATTGATAAAATTGTGGAGAATGAGAGAATGTTGAGATATGTGTAGGTTAGGTAATGATGCGTATTTATACTACCTGTCAAGGTTTCTTGTTTTCCTAATAATAAGTATGAAATTGATTTATTATTTAGTCATATTTTTTGTCAACAGGATCAATATATAAAATCATTTTCAATAATGTTTAGTCATTTGATGTAAATTCATCAATTTTACATAATTGTTCAAGGTCCAGTGATATGCTCTATATATTTAGTTTTCTACTATTTAGTTTTTAGTATTTACCCACAAAAGTCTTCAGTAGTTAAAGAGCTGTTTTTTTAAAAAATTTCTTTTTGAGTTCAAACTTCAAAGAAAGAGCTGCTCATAAATTCGTAACTTTATACATTAGACTTAAGGAGAACTCGTAAATAGAGTAACTTAATAGGAGCGATACTAGAATACTGACAACTTTATAAAACATGCTTTGTAGCTAAAAACCAAGTTAAGCATCGGCAACACAGACAACAACTTTATAAACCATGCTTTCTAGCTAACACTCAACCATCGGCATTGGCGCATTGCCTGACCTAATGCCGTGCCACCTGAAAATGCAAAAGAAGGAAGAGGCTGGAGGTTATTTTCTCTGGTGTTTCTATGGGATTTTAAGAGCTTCTTTATAAATATCAACTTGGCAGGTTCAGGTCCGGAGTTGCTTGTGGGATGTTCAGATCCTGAGGAGCTGAGGTAACTCGTGTCTGTGGATGTTCCGGCTTCTTCAGGGCTAGAACGACTTGTTTCTCTGCCATTACGGCCTCTGTCTTTCTCTTGACCACTCTTGTTTCTTCTGCAGGATTGCAAGAGCTTGAGCTTCCCTTTAGCTTCTCTTGCTGCTGATTTGATCTGTCGACCATAGATTGACTGGTGACCACAGTACTGCTGGTTGCGTTTGGATCAACAGTCATTTTCTCTCCACTCTGTTGTCTCTGCACCACTGATTCCGTGTTGGGCTGAGCAGTCCAGTCTGTTCTTGGTACCATCTGCTTTCTACTCTTCTTCATCTTAGTTTGATCCTTTATTAAAGCAGAATATAAATCAAGCAAAGTAAATTGAGAGAATGCTAATGCTAGGAGGTTAAAGCTGAGAAAATTCTCAAAGTACCATCTCCTTCTTAAGGTTCCCATACAATGCTTTTTGCCTCTCCTTTGCCCGGCAAATCGCACGCTTGATCCCATGATTATCCATTAATCTATTTGGCCAGAGCTCAGCCAGCTGAAGCAATCCAAAAGAATATTCATGAAGCCTCTAATAGACCACCTTGGAGTTTTGGCTAGGTCTAACCTTAGTGATTTAAGACATCAGGCGCTTGAAAGAAAATGAACTAGAGTACCGAAAGATTTGGAAATGGCGAAGAGCTTACATTGACGTATAGCTTTCTTATTTGTGGACCTTGATCTTCATCCAATCCCTGGTATACCAAAAAAACAGGAACAAAACCGTGTTGACTCTAATTCTAGGACTAAAGAATTGGCATAGCAGATTATCAAAAATAAATCATAATTACATCAACAAAGATGTCGTATAGATCACACAATTTATCCTCCAATGCCGCATCCATGACAAACTTCTTCAAAGATAGCTTTTCGACAGGGTCCTGAAAATCGTCTGATGTACCACCTTCTTGTTTAGTTGCCTGTAGAACAAAAAATGTTTAGTGCAAAATATGTCAATAGTATCATAGGTGCCTCAACATTTCAATAGGAGCGAATTACGTTACGCTACAAAGAGCAGAGACCCGCAGGGAACACCGGATACAGAAGAAAAGAAGAGCTTAATCTATGGGAAACCATTAGAGAGAACTCCAGATTTCATAACAGTTAACTATACTTCCAAGAACATTATAAGATAGAAAAGCCATGGATGAAAGAAATGCCTATTCGAAGCAACAATAAATTAGAAGAGAGAGAGAACCTGCGATTCCATCAAAGAAACTTTCGCTTTTATCATATCAAGAACTTCCTTGTGGATTTGCTGGAACCTAGTATCCTTTTCTCGGTTTGCAGAATCTCCCATATCAATCATGATTTTCAAGTTCCTCTGCAACAATAAACATTACGAAGACTAAGATCTTTAGCTTCTCTAAGAACCCCATATTTTGTTTTGCTTTTACCTGAAACGGAAGAGTTTTCAAACAGAACCTGAACAAATCCAACTATTCAAACGCCTTGAAGATAATCCTAACAAGTCTGCTCTAGTAATAAACAGACTCAGTATGCTGGAGACAGAAAAATTACCTTAAGTGACCTAAGCTGGATTAAGTGACCCACAATTGTCATAAGACGGTTAATTAACTCTGCCGACAGTTTTCCCTGGCTTGCCTGCCATAAGAACATTCTAGTTTTTCTCATACCATATTTCAATAAATGAGAAGCACGAATGGAAAAGCTTTCATACCGCAATTCTAGCAACTTTAGCAAGATTCAATTTTACATCTCTTGGCAATCTCCTCTTCACTGCCTGGGATGAGGTGTCAGCTTCTTGATTCTCAGTGATAGCTGGAGGCCTTGCTGCAAATAAATCATAAATTATTTATAATTTTTAAAGTCACCAAATGCTATTCTAGTTGGTTATCCACCTGAAAAATATTAAAACTCACATTGGGCAGCCACCTTCTCCAATTCCCTTATGGCTTTCTCGAGGGTCGAGGTTTTAGACTTCACATTAGAACCATCTTTTCTCTGATTAGAAACAGGTTTTGCAGAATTATAAAGCGAGTCTGATGTAACATTTGTGGTAAGAAAAATGCATGGAAACGACGATTAACCAGAGAAGTATACCAGATCCGAGATGAAAACTAGAGAAAGAAAACTACTACAACAACCTTAAACGGATGCCAGCCACATGACATAAATACCATTTAATATCTTAATTGTATATTTGCAATAACAGATCATAATTCAGACACGGAGATTAGAGCTATCAATTAGGGGATGTAACAGCTGACAGACTCCCCACCCCCCAAAAGTACATGATTACCTTAGAAACCATACCACCTAACTGAGTGTATTTTAGGTAATTGAAGACACAGTAGGAATGTACTTACAGAGGCTTGACTAGATTGTTTGCTTCCCCTTGCATTTGCCAGCTCATGCATACCATTGTTTTCTTTTTGACGGACTACTGTTGCTTCTGCAAAAACATTTGGCGGAGATTTTCCTGGCAGGGACTTAGATTGTTGATGTAAGCTTTTGTTACTATATTTCTGATGAAGGGCATTTGAGGATCCAACTTCCTTTGACTTGTGACTTGTGGCATTCCTAGACTGATGATTTGCTCTATCAGGATGTTTCACCTCGTCCAGAGATAATGATGCATTCGCATCTTGTGCTCCAAAAGATAAAGGTGACTCCTGTGTTGCCTTTGCGACATTATACTTTCTCTTCAAAGAGGACCCCGAAGCAATTGATTGATCCTGGACTTCCCCATTCACATAATCAGTCAACCGACTCAAACTCTAAAACGAATTCGTAGTTATTTACAATAAATGATGCTACCTTTCGCCTAGCTGTTACAGATAACTTGGTGTGTTTATCGGATATGTCAACGTCAACAGCATCACCAGAAGGTTTTGCTGAATCTTTTCGTCGCCTTTTTTTGGGTTGAAGCTTTGATGTTGTTGCAGGTTCCCTGTTGTAAAAAGGAATCGGGGATTAGATAACTCTTATCCTATCAAAAATCAGGACCTATATCTATATGAACGTATTTGTCAGAAAAGTTCAAAGGATCCAGTAGTGGCATAGCGATCATCCTACAGACATTAACTGAGGCCATAGTAGCAAGACTGCCAACCACGTTCTACCATTCGGAGAAACTACATATATCCAGATAGGAAGGAAAAGCGAGGTGATTTTCATATGTTTGATTTTCAAATACTTACAAAATGTTACCTATTCTAAACATGATCAAGGTAAATGAAAAGTGACAAAGCCACCAAAGAGTTATGAGACATCAGTTAATGAAAAGAGGAAAAAAACTCACATCCGCTCCAACTTTCCTCTATTGACATAAAATCCATCATGTTTAACTGTTGAATTATCAACTTCAAAATACTCATCCTGCAAGGAGTAGAGTGAAAGAACAAAGATATGATGTCTCAGCTATAAAAAATACTTTGTTCGCATAAAAATATATGAAAGATATCAACACCAACCAGTTCAGCATCATCGATAAATGAATCTTCAGTGTCATACTCATCATCATCTGGAGCACCGTCTAACTCTTCCCCATCACTGCTATCGTTTCCCTGAGAGTTATTTTCTGGAGTAAGACTCAGAGATGTGTGAATGCAACGGTGCTAATGCATGGTACGCAAAATGTTGTGAATGTAAGAAATCAAACATATAATAACCTACCAAAAGAAAAGTATTTTAAGTTTTAACAAAGAGTAGCATACCTTATAAAGCCTCTCTATCTTCTCTATAACAGCGTTGAAACGGTTAGAATGAGGTTGATCATTCGTTTCAAGTTCTGCTGGCTGCCCCTACATTTGATATGGCAATACAGTTGTCGACAATGATTTGAACCCATATGTATGCATAAGAAGAATAAAAAAGTAAGGAAGCTGCAAGCATATTACACCTTCTTTAAACAAAGATCCACTTTTACATGCTTTATCTGCCTAATCTCTTGAACTAGAAGATTCTAATTGAACTCTCTATATATTCTTCACTCTTACCGCTATAGTTTTCATTGCAACTAACTGAACCAAATTCCAGATCACTTGTAACCGATGGCATATTCACATTTCACACTGATAACGATGAAGTTACCTTAATGTAGCTAGCAATTAGAAAGCAAGCCAAAGATGATAAATAAAGCTGTAGGATTTGTCCGTTTGCTCATTGAACACTAAGACAATCGACGTCAGAGGGCAATGACAATAGAATTCCTCGTACCCTATATCCATCTTAAGCATTTTCCCCAACAAAAGAATCTGAGAATCAGTAAATTTAGCAAAGTTCCTTGACAAACCCTAACAAATACCCGGAAAAGAAGATGCAGCTTCCAGCTCCCAGAACCAAGACAATGTTTGATCAACGAAAATCGCAGACAAATGCCTAGGCGTAAATATCCGAGTACAATTCGTGTAACAGCGAACTCACCGGTGCAAGGCGAGACTCGAGGTTAGGGTTAGCATTAGGAGGCGGATCGGGCACCGAAGCTGATGAACCATTGACCTTACTAGCATCCCTCATGAGCTTCTTCCACGACACATACGTCGTATCCCCTGGCCGTAACTCCACCTTGAGTAATTTCCTATCACCGGCCATCAAAACCTTGGGCGACGCTCTCAACGATTCAACGCCAATAGAACCCCCACTCGTCTCCTTCACTTCCGACATCAATAATTCGGGTCGGGTCAGTGATCCACTATAAACTGAACCCTGGGTTCGATACGGGACGATCTGAACACCAATCTGGAGAGTGAAATTTCCCGAATCGATGTTGGAGACTCGAAAGACTGAAACTGGGAAGAAGAAAGTTGCGCGGGATACCAAATATGACGCTCTTATTATTATTTCCCTTGTATTCATTTTTCTTCTTTTATTCTCAAATAAAGCTTTTTTAATTTAATTTTATACCCTAAACCCGAATTACCCGACCCGAACCCGACCCGAATACCCAAACGTATTTTTATTGTGTTTTTTTTTCCTGAAATATCTAATCCAGAGTTAGAACACTCCTGTGAGCTTTATCTCCTTCCCATGGCGTCATCCGCTTCTTCTCCTTCCTTAACTCTACTCTCATTCACCTCAAAACCTCCGTCTCTCTCCGCCGCAACCACCTCGCAGCGGATTTTCGCTTCATTCAGAAACGACGGTTGTTTCGCGCCTTTAACACTTAAATCCCGCCGCGGCCGTGCTATCATCGTTAAAGTAGACGATGTCGATGCTGACGGAGGTGGACAGGACGAGTACGACATGGATGACGAAGAAGTGGAGGAAGTGGACAACAAGAAGGACTATGACGTCGAGTACGACCCCTTAGCCGCCGCGATAGCCGCTGCAGGAGGCGGTGGTGATGGAGATATCGCTTTTGTGCAGAGTAAGAGCTTCATATCCACACAGGGATGGGACTCGGAGATGGTGGTTGATTACAGGATAAACGAAGACGAATTCCATAAAATCAGCTTACTGGACTGTGATTTCTTTATCAGAAAACCGCCTGATCCAGATAACGATGTTTATGACTTCAGAGAGGTGTGTTGAGTATCTCAAAATTGCTCATTTCTTCGATGTCTCTAGTTAGTTCCTGAGTCCATTTTTCAACTATACACTGCGTTTTGTTTGTGGCTGCAGATGTATGTTACTCCTCCGGATACAGATATTTACTCAATTCCGAGAGTTCTTGCTCCAATGCCTCAAAAGGTCAGTCTTTTATCCTTACCAATTGTTGATTTTGTAATGCTTATGCTTTGTTCTGAGGACTTCCTTTTGTTCAGCAAGATAAATGCTTTTCTTATTATGCTCAATTGCTTATTCACCTTCACTCTACCTGTAAATTGTATAAAATATGATATCTTATCTGCACAGAGCTGCACAAGTTTGGCATTGTTTGGAACTTTACTAACACTGATAGACTGAAATTTTGAATGAATAAACTCAAAAAGTGCTGTAAATGGTCAGAGCTTTTCCCACCACTTAGTGTGATTAGAAAGTCAGAATGTGATAGCTGGGTGTTGTCTAATTNTACTAACACTGATTTACTGAAATTTTGAATGAATAAACTCAAAAAGTGCTGTAAATGGTCAGAGCTTTTCCCACCACTTAGTATGATTAGAAAGTCAGAATGTGATAGCTGGGTGTTGTCTAATTGCTTTCACTTTCACCTTTGATGTTTGCGCATGTTTTACATCAGTAATTGGTTTGGTGCTAATAACGGCTTGCTTAATGTTTGTACAGTATATTCGATGTGCAATGAGTGATTATGGATGTTACAATGTCACTGAACCGCCTATTGATGCTCCCCGAGATCCACTGTACAAATCTGAGAGGGAGATATCCAAGGTACATATTGGACCATGTCTCATACATTGATGTTTAAAAGAAAGCATCAGGTCTTTGATGCAGGGATTCTTGAGCAACATGACTTACATGTATTAACAAGGAAGCACTTGGTTTAGATTTGGAAACACTTCTGCAAACCACAAAATATGTTATCCAACGCATCAAGGATGACATCAAAACAAAACTACTTAGTTTGGTTTAGTAGTTACAGTTTCTGTTACAAATGTCTTCATCTGTGTTTATACATATGCAGGTTTTCTTGACAAAGCATTACCGGAACAGAAGGTCAAATGATCCAGAATTTGTGCTAGATCTTGAAGAGATCTATGTTATTGATTCCAAGACAAAGTCAATTACCAGAGCCCGAGTACTGGTATGACCAATTGTTACCTTCCAATTTATTTAGGCATTATTAACAAATTTCTCATTGCAAATCTGAGAACCAAGCTCAATTTTAGACCGTAGTCAATTTGGTGTTTTTGATGTTGTGACATATTTCCTTAGCCCGAATATGTTTCATGCTACTACACTAATACAATCCTGGTTTATATCGGTGCTATATATGCCTCTAGTTCTAAATTACATAGCTTAAGTTGATAGTTCTTGAAATACCACATGTAACTCAAAGCTGTTAAGACAATCTTCCTGCCCATATTAAGGTTTAGATTGTTTCAGGTGACAGTTCCGGGAGGAAGAAAAAGGGATAGGAAGGATGACTTGCTCGTGATACGCGATAATGGAACCTCCTTTAAAATCATACACGCGGTAGCTTTCCATTTCCACACCCATCTCCTGGCAGGCATCTGTATTCCTTTCTTCACCTAGCTTTACTCATCTTCTTCTATGTTTGTACATTTTGCTTCTTTCAGGGGGAAAGAGATGATCCGACAACGGTAATAGAAAGGGAAGAGTGGACCAAGACCCGAGAAGACATGGAGAAACATCTCAGTAAGCTACGAGACTTCAGTGTCTCGAATTGGTTCTAAAAAAATTCCAGGAGAAACCAAACGACAAGTCAGTAAAAATTTCCTCCTGGGATGAAATACGAGAGCAGATGATGTCAATCAATAGTTTTGTGACCTCGGGTACTTCAATAGCAGCAGAGATGAATGCGTTATTAGATGATATTGGGCACTAAAAAAAGAGTGTGTAGATGCAATAGTTTAATGGACTAACATTCAATAACTAGAGAAGCTAGCTTATTTGCAATTTTGGGGTGTTTAATTCAAGTTTTTAATTGATTATTGATAGCTTTGTATTATTCTTGTGAGGAGATATTTTCATATTCAAGATTGGAACAAGGTGTAAGTGGGATGGTGGTGTGATTAACACTGAGTCACTTGATGTCAAAAAAACAAAAAGAAAGACCGAGTCACTGACGCAGACGCAGCATTACAAAACTTAGCCGGCTTGTCGTTTTTGGGGATATGAAGCTGCTAAAACGGCAAGTATTCTATTGTTCTAACCTCGATATAATTTATGATGACGACAAAAACGACACGTGTACTGCATAATGTTTGGTCGATTGGATTTCACGTGACTGCCTGAGTGGGATGGCAAATGTCAAAGTCGCCGACAGAGCAGTCATGTTGTGTGGGTGGTTCCATCGGCCCATTCTGTGACCACCGAAACATTAACTTCCCTATTCAGTGGTTTTATTCTTTTTACATAATTTTTTTTATTTATTGACACCCTTAAAAATTACAAGAATTACTTGGAACAACACGTAAAACTAAACAAAATACACCAACAATCCCGTGATCGATTTAAGGAATTCGTTAGGTGTAGTTGTAATTTGTAAACCATGAATGTGTTCAATAATATGGAAGTTTCAATTTAGTCGAAGGATAAAGGCACGTAACAGTCGAATTCAGTTGAAATTTGGAAATGATGAATATAAACATTCATTTAAAATTATGCATGCCACTATGCCAGTATGCCACCCTAGGTTGGAACCAAAATTTACACATTGACAAGTGTTATAGTAATTCATATTTTTGCATAAAACATGCGTTTGAATAAAAAATAATTGTACGAGATAAAATAAAGAAGATTAACGTGAGACAGATTGGTCAAAAGGAATTAATTTTTTTTTCTTTTTTTGGTAAAATCAAAAGGAATTAAATTAACGATAAGGTACGTGCATCAAACGTTGAATATGTATATAATATAGTAAGTATGTGGTCTACGTAAGAATCTTTTCATCTTTGAATCGTCAACCTACCTATTAAAACACATACACAATAGACAAGGAATGAAATATAAAACAAAGGAATAAAATCATATAATTACGAAAAGTCTTTATGATATTTGTTATCTTATTGCCCCTCATTTATGTTTTTATATACTGATATTTGTTATCTTATTGCCCCTCATTTATGTTCTATATATAATTAACCGATAACGGTAGACCATATTTTATTTTTATTTTTTTGGTAAAAAGGTGGACCATATTTGCCGTATTTAATACGTAGATTTCTTCCCTACTGTGGTATATACGGCGGTAGTGTTTTTTTAGAAAAGATAATGTATATGCATCGATTAAGATAGAAAACTAAATGTATGTATTACATCCTCTATACTATTATTTGAGCAGGTNAGTTTTTAAAATTGATGAACGGTGTGAAAAACAATGTTATTTCTTGAATATATCTGAATTTATTTAAAAAAAAAATCGTAACTATTACAAATTTCAACGAGCAAGAA
>OVAQ01001533.1:0-17250 GCA_900406345.1 Erysimum cheiri
GTACATTAAACGGGTGCATTAAACGGGTGCATTAAACGGGTACATTAAACGGGTGCATTAAACGGGTACTATTAAACGGGTACATTAAACGGGTACATTAAACGGGTGCATTAAACGGGTACATTAAACGGGTACATTAAACGGGTGCATTAAACGGGTACNTACATTAAACGGGTACATTAAACGGGTGCATTAAACGGGTACTATTATAGTAGTTTATATAACTGAGAATTAAACGCAGACAGTGTTGTCGGGGGTTTCTCACTTTCTCTTTCGCTCCTCCTCTTTCAAAATCCAGCTTCTCAAATCAAAATGGTTACATAGTTCAATTTCCCAACGCCAAATCCTCTAAAATTTCAATCTTTCTCATTGCTTTTCGATTCAACCTTTAAGATTTTCATGTATGTGCATTGAAAGAGTTGATTTGAATAAAGAGTTTGGTGATGGAAATTAATTTGAATAAAGAGTATCACTCTGATTTGATTGTAATAATAACATTGGAAGGCTTGTGGTGACTGTTGCTTGTAACTGTTGGTTAAAGCTGCGTTATTTAACTGTGAGACACATTGGTGGAAAGGGCATGACCATCACAGCTCGTGTATATCAGTAGCAGTTTCTATTATACAATAAGTACTCTTTGCCTCTGTTGTTGAACTCTTTTTTCAGTTCTATGGTCTAGTTGGCTGTGTTAACGCTGTGGTCAGTTACTGTTTAGAACAGAACTTTTGGCTCGTGTTGTTGAACTTGCTCTGTTCTTTGGTCTAGTTAGCTCTCTTAGCAATGTTGTTGAATTAGTCCTGCTCTTACTCGGTCAAATTATCGGATGGTGATCCACTCCTGCGTTCTGAATGTAAAACTTTAATTTCCCTGGTGCAGAACTTATTTCTCTATGGTTATGGTGCAATATTCAACTTCCTCGGAATACTAGGAACTGTTATATATAAAGGTATGGGTAGTTTAACACGGCAGAGAAGAATATGATAAGTATCTAAGCAAATTGAATGCCATAAAAGCTTCTTAAAATCCTGGTAGACCCATTGCTAACAATTTTATCACTGTGTTGACAGGTCCTGGCAGTTTTGACATCCTACAAGGACATTCTAGGGCTACTTTGTTTCTGATACTGATCAACGCAGCACAAGGGATTCTATCCTCATTTTTCTTCAAATACGCAGGTAAAAATAACACTAAAAACTTTGTTACATTCAGTTAATTTATGGAGTAGTTCTGGATATGTTGGTTCAATATATTTGGAAAATATAAACCTTCCAGTAAGATTATTTTCGTGGATATTTAGTTGTCTTCATTTCTGTATGTTCTCAGATACTATCTTGAAGAAATATTCATCCACCGTTGCCACAATATTTACTGGCATAGCATCTGCAGCACTCTTTGGACATGTATTGACCATGAATTTCCTTCTGGGAATTTCTATAGTTTTCATTTCAATGCATCAGGTAATCCATACAAACTGTTTCTCAAGCTTATCAATTAACATACAGAAAGGAGCCTCTTAGTGGTTGCCTTTTCTTCATCTCTAATTTTGTTCCACCTCATATTTACGCAGTTCTTTTCACCCCTTTCGAAAGCAAAAGATGAGCAACAAAACGGAAACATAGAATTAGTTAACGCAAAGGATGGTCATGGGTGCGTGTTTTCATGGATCATTATTCTTTCTCTAATACCATGTCTCTGTTATATGCTATATTTGTTCTTGTACACTGGCTTTCTGAAAAAAAAGTTAAAAGTGTGTGAGATTCATTTGCTTGTTTTCGCACCATATAACCTTATTTTCTTCCTCTTTTATTTCCTCCAGAGCCAAAGACTCGTTCATCAACATGGCAGCAGGAGCAAATGAAGAGGTGAAGAACACACAGATTCCCATCTACTCTGAAATCCATTTCTTGTAATTTTTCGGACCTATAAAGCTGAAATCATGTTTTGTCTTTATTCTCTATTTACGCAGGCTAGTCACCGCATTGAATCAGATGACAGAGAGCCGCTTCTTCCCAGATAAACAAACTTTCTCAGCGTAAGTAACAAAATCCTCCTCCAACTTCATCATACTTTCAATCTATAGATATTCTGGAACCTCCCATGTTTATTATACTCGTATGCATTTACACTTCCTGTTGCAGGATTTTGCTTCAAAGAATTCTTTTGGCCAAGATTATTTTAGAGATATCAGGGAATTTAGATCGTACACTACCAATGATAGATTCAGTCAGTGCAATAAACTTGGTGAGATTGAGTCCTTGGCTGTGCTGCAACCTCAAAGAGTCGGTTAAGTTGGTTAAGAAACATCTTTATAGTCTAAAAACCTGTATTCTTTTTTCAGATAGAACAGAACACACAAAACAACTCTTTATAGTTTTACATGTAATTTTAAAATATCTCTTTTATGCTCTGCCTTTTTTCAATAATATAATCACTTCAGAAGCTTCTGAATTTCTGATTCGTATAGAGAGAGAGCTATTCGAACCGAAAATAACCGGTTGGTTAAACCAAACCGGAGCTCTTCAACTAACTCCTTTCTCAGTCCACTAGCGAAACATCGCACAATGAACTTGACCACCTCGTGTCCTTCTTCTTCTTCTTCTTCCCCGCGACTCTTCGCCACCAAATCCCAAATCTACAAAGCTCCTCTTTTATCCTTCTCCACTCCCAAACGCCGTCGTCCTCCTCCTCGCCGGAACCGGAAATCCAATGGCTCATACAGCGACGGCAGTCTTCTCACAATCACCACTTCGTCTCCCACCGGAACCGAAGACCAAAGTCTCAGCTTAACCCTAGACGTTCACCGGATGTCAAACCTAGCTAATTCCCGTTTCCGATTGTTTCTCGATTCCAGCAAAGACGCCTTCTCCGACTTGCAAACACTAGTCGCGCTCGACGATAATCGGAGAGTCGTAGTCTCGTGCAAAAGATCAACAATGGAGTTCGTCGGAGGTGTGGTTGTAATTGGATTCGTATTGGGTTTTGCAATTAAGGTTCTTGTGAAATTAGGATCAGCTTTTAAGAGTAATTTCCAAAGTAATCCCAAATTAGTAGTTAGGAGAGATAGAAGTCTTGGTGGGAAAGAAGTGGTCGTCTCTGTTGATAACATTCGTTCATCTTCAAGATCTTCCAATAGCTCCATAGCTTCTGATCAAGTTTCTCCAAGTGACTCTATACCCGCAAGTCTCAAGCTCAAAGCTAAGAATAATTTGCCGAAATGGTGGCCGACTTCATTGCCTAGCCACAATTTGGATGTGGTGGACAAAGAAGACTATCAAAGAGAAGCCAACAGACTCGTTCGAGGTGGCTTCTCAACTCCTTTATATATCTTCTTGCAAAGTCCTCTTTTTTGTTTTCTGCAAAGGTTTTGCTTAGAAGACGTTTTGTCTGTTTTGTTACAGGTAGAAAGCCTAAAAGCTGACAGATTTCATTTTTTTCAAAATGGTATTAGTATTACTTTTGTGTTCATGGTTTCATCCTACAAATGTAACTTACTTGTTTAGTTTCCAGCAATCGTGGATAACAGAACCAGCGGAAAGGACATTACGGATGATGATATTATTCAAGTTAGTATTTGTTTTCTTCTTGTTGTCGCCTGATTCTTTAACTTAACTAGTTTCATCATGCTTGCAAGACTTAGGATTAACCGGATTTACTCTTTTTTGCTATGAAACTATACACAGTTGCGTAGAGTATGTAGAATTGCTGGAGTACAAGTCTCTATTGAGCCAACAAACACCCGAGATTCCTTTTACCGAACGTCTATTGATTTTGTCCTGAATGCTTGCAGCAGGTGTCTCTCTATTGACCTTTACTCATTAAGTAGATTCGATTTTTTTTTTTGTTATGGTTCTGAATTTGTTTGGTAACTGTCTGTAGAGCTCCTTGGGAGTCTTCTTCTGTTGAGATTTGTAGTGAAGATGCCAGAGAGTTCATTGCTGGGCTCGCTGAGAACATTGGACTTGCAAAGATAGATGCTGCTAGAATGGTATCTGCAGCAGTTGCTGCACGCACACGTTCATGGTTTCTACAAGCTTGGGTGCCTTACTATCATTCTTCTAGAGTCTATTCGTTACTGCAGTATCACTGATTCTTTGTCAAAATCTAGACATGAATTTAACACTACAGAATCTAATTATTCTGAGCAAATTCCATGTTACTGCAGGCTTTGGAGATACAAGGTAAAGATTCTGAATCGGTGGCAGAATTATCGAAAATATGTCTCATTCATCGCATATTTCCTCCCAATGAGTACTCTGTATGTGCTTTTTTAAAAAAATTTCTTTTCATCTTCAAGATTTTTTTTTTTCTCCATTCAATCTCTCATGTTTTTCACAAAACTGACTCTCTTGTTTTCTAAACCTCAGGCTGAGATGGAAATGGTAGCAAGAGGCTTGGAGAAACTCATGAAGCTTGAAGAGCGACAGTCTCTACTGAAAACGTTTGTTAAAATGTGTCCCAGTGAAGATAGTCAAAGAAGCGCAGCTGAGGCTCTGGGTTTGGTGCACTGGTAATAAAATTGCTTCTACGCCGATTTTTCAACTTCTAGTGAGGAGATGACCATTTCAAACATTGTATCATACATTCATACTCAACTTAACATAATGATTTTGAAGTAATTGAATAGTTCAAAAAGTATTCTTAATCTAATTCAGCTACTCTTTTTAACCTCTATAAAATCATGAGTTAAAAAATAATTTATAATAAATTTGTGTATAATTAAGCCATTTTCCATAAATTTGCCTATTAAAAAGATAAAATTAGTTATAAGCTCAGGGATATGTTTTCAAGAACAAACAAAATTTAGTAAGATTTAGTATAGAATCAACCCATAACAGTTAACACACATTATTTCCATGGACTGAAATTCCTTCTTTTTTTTTTGAAATTCCTTTTTCTACTCACCGCCTCTCCTTAATAACCCATTTACATTCCATTTGTATATAGAAAGAATAAAGTAAAGAAAAAACCTTGAATCCATGAGTTAATCAGTATGCAAGAACCACAAAGAATAATTAAGCTTGACGTGTTGGAGGAGCAGCAGCTGTTGCTGACCTTAAGAGCGGTTGAAGTGCTTTTACTACAATGCTCATGTTTGGCCTAAACTCTGCTTCGTATTGCACACACAATGCTGCAACCGCCGCAAGCTGCATTTACCATCGAAACGCATATTTTAGCTTTAAGTAGTGTTCCCTGGATTTATATAAATGATCAGGAGGTTTCTACTTTTATACCTTTGCAACTGCTTTAGGAGGATACTCTCCTTTGAGTTTTGGATCAACACATTGCTTCACTTTGTCTTCACTCAGCCTTGGAGTAGCCTTAACATATGGTTTGCAGAGAAAGTTGTAAATAAACCGAGAAGTGAGTCAGTAATCTCAGAAAGCAAAGGTTCAGATATGTAAGTTAATTACCCAAGTGACAAGACTCTGTTGACCACGAGGCATTGTATGATCAACCGGTTTTCTCCCGGTAAGAAGCTCCAAAAGCACAACTCCAAAACTGTAAACATCACTCTTCTGTGTCAATTGTCCTGTCATGGCGTATCTGCACACCCAGAAATGTATAAAGTTACATTCTTTCAGCGGCTAAGAATCAACAAGTTTCGAGCCTTGGATGTTGAAGCATATTTACTCTGGTGCGTGATAACCAAATGTCCCCAAAACTCTAGTGGAATGAAGACGAGCAGCCATATCAGGAGCTTGATTAGAAAGATTAAAATCAGCAATCTTGGGTTTGAAATCCTCGAAAAGAAGAACATTGCTAGATCGAATATCTCTGTGAATAACGGGAGGTTGGACTTTCTCGTGTAAGTATTCTAAACCTTTAGCTGCATCAACTGCAATTCGGACTCGTTGCATCCACTCAAGTGTTGGACCAGGTTGTGCTCCTTGCACTCCCTTTCTCCCTGTTTAACATCAAGTTATCTACAGATCAATCTCCATCCCAAGTTAGGTTGATGTTTGATCAGAAAGCTTTTCTTACCATGTAAGATGTCGTGCAAGGATCCCATTGTGGCAAACTCATACGCAAGGACACGAAGGTTTCCTTCGACACAATAGCCAAGAAGCTGAACAAAATTGTCATTCCTCAGCCTGGAAACCTTTGAGACCTGAGTCAAGAACTCGATATTTGTTTCGGGTTCAGATGCATTATCAAGCTTTTTCACCGCCATGGCCTTTCCATCATTCAAATTCGCATAGTACACTCTTCCGTAGGATCCTTCACCAATCAATGCCTTTGATCCAAAATTCTCAGTCTTTTCTTTGAGTTCAGCCAATGGCATCGCGGGGACATCAATGGGAGGAGGCTCCTTCAAGACAGGAGGCTTCACAGGAGCTGGTGTCTTCTTGTTGTTACGTCCTACACAAGCGAAAATCAAAATCAAGAACATGAACAGTCACTATGATACTCATTTTTTACAAGAGTGAGAGATGCTTAGAGATATTAAACCAATAACTTTTAACACAAGCTTGCCAACAAACAGAGGAAAGAATAACATGGACAAAAGCTACTTAACATGTACACAAGCAAAAGATACGCAACATATGGACCAAAAGCTCCAATGGAATGTAACTAAAAAAGGGCCAAGAATCTAAGTTTCTTCAATCACAAGTTAGTTAAAGAAAGAGCGATACCGTAGTCATAGTGGCGAGTAGGAGGGGTTCTCAATCGGTTATGTTCAGCTGATGGGTAAGATTCTTGTACACGACAAGAACAGCACAACCACCTACGCATCTTCCCTCCCTTGCCTATATCAAGATCGTCTACAGCTCTCGGTTTATCCAATCGAACAAAGTTGCTTTGTGTACGATCATTCGCCTGAAAGTTCATCAAAATACCTCAATGAGCTGCTCAAAAGTTTCAGCAAAACAGAGGACTCTGTCATCAAATGAACCGCTGATAACAACATTTTTCTATCATCATCATTCATCAACATATTGGCAAATTAGGTTTCTTTATAACTACATTTGTAGATACACATTCTCAAATTTGTAAAAAAAAAGGTGAATTCAATGCGCATTGATCTAGACTAACCTAAAGACAACACACTTACGTGATCTCATGACACTTGATTCAAATAAGGTCACATTTATGATAACGATCAAAGCTGTGTTGCGTATAATGCTTACCACTTGACCACGACGATGAAAATCACGATCCATCAGAAATCAAGATACAATTAGAAACAAACGATCAAACGAGCAATAAACCAGAGAGACGAATCAAACAGAAAAGAATTGGTAGACAAATGAGAGGCAGAGACGAAAGGAGGTGAGCTCGTAAAGAAATTTTAGGAATGAAAAAAAAAACTGCAATCCCAAATAACTACGGGAAAAGAAAGAAACAGAAAACATAAGAGATAAAAAGAAAGGAAAAGAAACAGCTAAGAAAAGAAAGAAAACGTCAAAGGGAAGCGACAGAGAGGCGTGTGATCAAGAATAGAACAAACATCCCAATTTTGGCGAATTACATAAGTCTCTCTCTTTGTGTATAATACATCTTTAGGTTTGTTTATTGTTCTGGTTTGGACAGAGACAGACGTGGGGAAATGTTTTTCTTCGAGTAATGAGAGAGAGAAGACAGAAGAGCAACGCGGCGGCTAAGAATAAGTGGCAACAAGAATATATCGAAAATATTGTATTAGTTTTTTATGGATTAACAAATAATAATAATAATATACTCGAGATACTAGGATAACTTCGTGCGCAGGTTACACTATTAAAAAAAACAGGATGAAATAAGGTTCCCACTATCAGCCAAATTGCTTAACCTTTACAGTTTACATGCTTGACATGCAAACGTCGAAACTTAACTTACTCCATATAACAAAATTATGGTGAGTCAGATTGTTATATTGAAACATATCTTCATCTTAAGCATTCTATGGGTCTAACTGATCTCAAATCCCAAAGTTTGTCGGCAACCACCAACATCATCATCCGTGTTGCTGATTTCAACTTGGCGCCATCGACAACTAACATCGGCGGCATTGACTATATATCACACACCAGACATATCCAAAAATTTCAATTTAACCCAAGAAGAAAATAACTAATGACCATCTTATAAGCGAAGCTTATATAATACTATAATAGGCATCAGCCCGTGGACTTATCAGTTTAGATAAAATATGCTTTCAATTATCTAAACATAAGGAAACATTTTGTAGTTGGTCATTCTTATGGGACCTTACCAAAAAAAAAATCTTATGGGAACGTTGAAGGTATTACGTATAGAGAGTGAAGTATAAAATTAATCAGTAGATTTTTCTTTTCTTTTTATTATGTTCACTTAATGCTAGATAGTTAGCCTATACAAACTATGTACGTCGACTAAAATTTAAGATATTGTAACTAAAAAGAGAAATTAGCTTATCTCGTTGGACTTTTAGGAAAATAAGAAAAAGTCAACGAGAAGAAATGAAAGATAAATAAGATGAACAAGGAATACGAGTTGATCGACGATGTAATAAACAAAAGAGACGAGGAATTAATTCATAGAAACTATTTATAAAAGAGATAAGAAGATTTCAGACAAGTTTTCTTTTTGTTTCAGATTGAAGAAATAGCAAGAATCATAGGTGAAACAGTTTTATAAACTGTGAGGCAAACCAACAATAAGTCCAGTACTAAAACAAGTTTAACTGATAATAATTGGAAAAACATAAAACACAGCTTCCATATCCGTAAAATTAAGTAAAACCCATTATTCTCTGGTTCCCCAAGCTTTCTATCCAGCATGATTTTAAAAATGCGTAAAAAAACAATTTAATGAGCAAAGGTAGCTCTCAACATCATCTTTAGAAGCCTTGTAAAACATAGGGAACCTACAACGAGAGCCACAACTGTAGCATTTTGGTCTAGAATTGTGGTCGTTGAGAACCGCTTCTAATACTTCCTGGCCATGCCTAAGATTCCTGGCTTTAGGTTCAATGAGTCTCCGACTACGCAATCAATATGGCACACGACCCCACAATAATCGCATGTATATATAGAACCATTTTTCAGGATTGGTTACACTTTCACAAATGTCACACCAATATTTACCAGTGGCCTCCTCACCAGACCACAAAACTAAAAAATGGGCATCACACTTGTGCTTTATCAGTAATGGTAGAGTAGCGCATCTGAAATCCAAGGAATACTCACATTCAACGCAGCCCAGCACATAGCTTTTATTCTCATCGCAACTTACGCAAGTGCCATGTTCCAATGTGGTAAGAAATAATGTGTGGGGATGAAGTTTGTGTTGCCTGAAGCAAGAGAGAGAGGCACACCGCACATCTAATACCACAGCCTCGCCATCCGTATATCCAAAACCATTTCCAAATCTATTACAAGCAACACACCATAAATTTTGATGGAAGCTAAGAGACAGTATACCTGTGGAAAGCCCATGCCGTCTTTTAAGAGGAAGATTAGCACATTCTTCATGAAGAATGTAATTGCAGTCCATACAGTTGTAGTGCTTCTCTGAAGAGATTGGACGGGCGCAAGCTTCACAACGTACACCATCTTTAGTTACGTCCTCGATTAGTAATAAGTTATGTTGTTTGTGGGAGAAATGACTTATTACCCCTTGGGCGATCACTTTGAACGGCGCAGTGTCTAGTACTTCCTCAGGTATGTCTTTGAGTTCAATTCGGTCCCATCCCACACGTCTTTTCTAGTTGCACATCTTGAATGAACGAAAAATACGGGACATTGATTGCATGAGTAATTCTCTAAAATACCATCATTTTTGTTTTTAAGACAAAAATACCACCAAAATAAAATATTTTTTTTAATTTTTAAACTTTAAATTTTAAATTTTAAACACTAAACCATACCCCAACCCTACCTCATAAATACTAAACCCTAAATTGCAAAATAATCAACCCAAACCAAAGATTTAAAATTTCATACATATGAACAATAATTTGATATTAGTGGTATTTTTGGAAAAAAAACTAAAATTGTGGTGTTTTGAGGAATTCCTCTATTTAGCTTGACGACAGACTTCACATACCCAATTCCCAGGTCTGAGAAGATTTGAATGGGATACGCGATGTTCATGACGGTTGATGTTGATGACGTATGGTAGATCGATACAATCATAATGAAACATGAGAGAGCATGGAAGGCATACATAAGGGTTCCGTTCACCATGCTTACCACATGCGTTACATGTGAAGGGATACGTCCCTCGCCATGAGGGTGAGTGGATGCTCGTGGCACTTTGTTGAGTGCACTCTGACGAGCGGCGACTTGTTCGCGCAAATCATATCTACGCTGAAATCGCACATCGTGCATTGGAAAACAAAGTTGGAGAGTTTCCGTCGACAGAGGCTGCATTTCCCATCGGAGTAATTTGGTGGCCCTTGGAGGAGAAGCTTGAGGAAATGGTTCTGGTGGCAGGGGTGCTCAATCTTCTCATCTGTTGTTGGAACGCAAGAGTGATGCCATTCCATGCTACATTCCACGCATTTATAGTTTCTAACCTCAAGATGATACGTATAGTATTCTCATCGCACCCTTGGCAATCCGTAATTTGACAAAGTGTATAGGATAAAGGATGTTTGTGCCAAAAGAGATCCACCATGTCGGACATGGTGAAGGTTAAGAATGCGTGTGGACACGATGATGAACAAGGAATGCAGACGGGTAAGAAAAATGAGAAAGGTTTCACTTCCAATCTAGATTCATCCCCCCTGTCGTGGATCCACTCATATGTATCACTAGGTCAGAGGAAATTAATCAATTTATCTCATATACTGTATATAATTTATATATACTCAAATTGATCCAACTGGTTTAGTCTTTCTTTAAGGCTCAATTTATTTTTCTATTCCACCTACTAATCGAATAAAGAGGGATCCAATTAGTATATGGTTGTTTGGAGGTTGGTGGTTGGAGGTTGGGTCAATAAATCTGACTAATCTTTGACCTGATTATTTCAAGTGAATGCTCGGTCATAATCGAATAATGGGTTTGTTATCTGTAAACATAAAAATAATTGTCAAGTTGATATTACGAGATGGTGAGTCGGATGGTTTTATATATTGAAACCATGTCTTGATTTAAGCATTCTATGGGTCTAAACTGATCTCAAATATATCCCAAAGTTTGTGGGCAACTACCAACGTCATCATCCGTGTTGCTGATTTCAACTTGGCGCCGTCGACAACTAACATCGGCGGCATTGACTATCCACACACCAGACATATTCAATCGAATAAAATTTCCAAAAAAATTTCAATTTACCCAAAAGTAAAATAACTATGGTCTTTAAGCGAAGCTTATATGATAGGCATCAGCCAGTGGACCTATCTGTTTAGATTAAGCATGCTTTCAATTATCTGAAATTGTATAACTTTTAGGTAGCAACTGATAAAACCTAAACATAAGGAAACATTTAGTAGTTGGTCAAATCTTATGGGGAACATGAAGATATTACGTATAGAGAGTGAAGCATAACATTAAAAAGTAAACTCAAGAGCTGTTTCTGTATCTATAGATCCAGACAGATTTCATGTTCTCTCATTTCATCGCCGATCATTACTGTCTCCGCCACTTCCACCACCGTACTGTGTAGAGTTTCCGTTCCAGAAGGCGTTTCCCTCACCAAACGGAGTGTCATTTTCATCGTGATTCAGCGTATGGATGTTGCTTCCAATCCTAGAAGTGGTTGGTCTCCTATTCCTAATGTTGCTCCTACCTTCTGATGGATCTTCAAAGGAGGATCCCACTTGCCCCATATTGTTTCTCAGCTCCGTATTTGGTCCTAGAGACAGGAAAAGAGAGAATCACATTAGCAATTACATGACTTTTTTTGCATTAGAAATGATTTTATGAACTCACTATACTCCCGTACATACTTGTTTGACGTTCTGAACTAGAGCTTGATGCGTTGGCAGTACCGCCGCCAAAATATGAAAATGGGTTTGCATAAGACAGTACTCTTCTAAGATAAGCAAAGTAACCGCCACTGTTAGGGTCTGTGTTGCTATTAGACTCAGAGTAAGATGGTCCTCTTTGATAGACGGTTGCGCTTTTACGTGGAACCACTACAAGTGCTTGTCTATCAAACAAACCCAACTCGGACAGAGACTTATCCAGATCTGCAGAGATTGAGAGTAATGAAGTTATGTATCTACTACACTAGTCCAACCTGACCAGAAAACTAAATGGCAGAAAACATCATCTGCGATCAAGATGAAGCTGGTTTTAAGGTAAACTGTTCTTTACCAAAAAAAATTAAAATCTATTGGAGGCATTGTAGATTTTACGTACCTTGGTCACTATAGACCTTACGTGGGTAAGGAACAGCAAGATCAAAAGCACCCAGTCCGATTGTTTGATTACTGTTCACATAATCCTTGACCATTCTCAATATACTTGTCACAGAAAACTTCTCCTGAAGGCTACCACCATCAGGAAATCGAATGTTTAAATGAACATCAGATGATTTTTTGGACTTTTCTCTATCCTCTTCATCTCCTCCTTCATCCTTTGGCTTCATGGCCTCTTTTGTACCGACAGATTTTGCTAAATTAATGTCCCTTCCACTAACACCTAGACCACTATCATCTTTGTTTATCATGGTTCCCTGTTTCCTTTTTCTATCAACAGTAGATCGAAAGCTGGATGTATTATCATCTGTTCCTGGGGCTGCAGGACGAATTGGCTCCTTTTCTGCCTGAACACGCGAAGGGGTCTCTGTCGCTCCATGTTCAACATTCGCCTTAGTTCCATCAACAGAAGATGCTGGCTGGTTTTTAGTAGTATCACACAATTTACTAGGTTCAGCAGATTCTTTGCCCTGTTTTAAAACAAGGCTGCACCATGTAAGCAAAACATCAAACTAAAGTAATTTGGAAATAATTTCAGCTCCAGGGACAACCTTAACTGCAACTGTGCCATCATTGTTTTCTTTTGTTGATGCAGATGTCACCGTTGACTTTGTCCCTGAGGGTTGAGCACACGAGGTCGCCGATGTAGATGCAACCACTGCATTTAAAGGACCACCTTCAGACGGCAAGACAACATTAGAAGCACTAGAAGCAGGTTTCTCTGCGTTCTGTGATGCAAGTGCTGCTGAAAAGATACTTGCAGTTGTTTCCTGAAAAGAAAAATGTCTAAGGCATTAGTAAGTAAAAAAAGAAACATCAAACGAAAAATGTATAGAAGGACAAACAACACCATAAGTGAGAGAAAGAAGCTACCACGTACCTGGATATGAAGTCCTAACCATGCCTTCTCTAAACTGGATGCAAGGTCTTCAGCAGCGATAAATCCTTCTGAAAAGTAGAAGGGACGAAACAATAACATGAGCATGTTTGCTTGACTATAACGTGTAAATACATCTAAAATGACATACGGTCTTACCATTTTTCCAAACTTGTGTACCACTGAATCCAATGGCAGCTATACAAGGAACAGATGAATATGGGTCTAGACACTGATGTAAGGATCCCAATTCTTTTCAAACTGTTGCCTCAAAGAAATCAATAGAATATAAATTCCATTTACTATACAATCCAGAGAAACAGCTTTACAACTAAAAACCAGCTTTTGCAACTTCTCTCATGAAAAGAAAGGATACATATTGCGGAGAAGTTTGTGGCGTCAACACTTCCAGCTTGGATATGCAATAAAACACAATACTTGGACAGCGACTCTGCAACCTTTACTAGGAAATATACGACAATGTTATGAATGAACAATAGCTTTGTTTGCATTTTGAATGTAACTGAGAATGCAAATCATAGAGGGAGACAATGCGTAAAGTAAAAACAAGAGAAACCTACCGATGCATCAGTCCAAGTCAATCTGTTCAACTTATCCGACTCCTCATCCTCTCCTATAATTTAAAAACAAATACATTTTCGTATTAGAAATAAAGTTTTGAGATCTAGCTCACAATATAATTATGACCCTCTTTAATGTGGAAACTTTTTTTAAAAGTCAGATTCTTGGATGATCGGAGAAACAAATCTCCAACACTATGCCACTCATAATTCAAATTCAAACAAGAATTACCAGAGATGTAAACAACAAAAAGCTTCTTCTGCCCTTTGGCTTCAAATATGGCTTCTGGAACTGAACCCTTGAATGTGAGAGCTTCCATCTGTCAATCAAACAATCCAAATAAGAACATTCAAAAGGTTACTCAAGATCAATCTGAAACCTTGAACCCTAAAATTCAGTGAATTAAACAACGAATTCCAAAAACCTTACCTGGATCCGATCAAGCCGAGGACCCTAATCAAATCAAAAGAGCAAGAAACAGAGATCTTTCTCCAATTAAATCCTGAACTCTTTCTCCAGTCTCCACCACCACAAATCTTAACCAGGAAGAATCAGACGCCGTTAAGACTCGACTCGGAAGTCTAAACGCTACCGTCACAAATAACGTCGTTACACGTTTATTATAAAACTTTTCTTCGGGTCCATTAAGTTTTTCAAAACATCAAAATGTTCCCCTAACTTTTAAATTGTTTATTGTAAGCCAAATCGACAAATATTTCAAGAGTTTCCAAAATTGTTTTGTACAAGGTACTAGTGTAATAACCAAAACAGAGTTCTATTTAACTGAATTATCTACAATTAGTATTGTTCCATGATCAAAACCACTATTCTCCTCTGCATGTATTGTCCCATTCCATCTCATTTGATTGGTTATAGCTTTCACTTTGATTAGAACATCAAAACGGTCTCTTATTATAACCGCTCCTTCTGGTCTAAGAATCCTCTGCATCTCCAAGAGTATATCAATAATGTCACATCTATCATAAGAAACAAGAAAACAAACCATTACACATATATTCCAAAAGTGCGTAAATCAAAGTTTTCAAGTTACAGACGGATCTTACTTGTCCAAATACAAACTGAACACACCATTGGCATGAATCAGATCATAGGTTCGAGGGTATGTAGAGAAAGCTTCACACCTACAAAGAAACCGAAAAGACGGTTTAGGAGAGGTCCGGTTAGATGATATAAGAACGTCTTGAGTGTTTTACCAGTTCATGTAAGTTCCAATGAGACCACGATCATACACAACAGCGAGTGTATTCGGTTTAAGATCAAACGGAACCACATTCATGACCCACATTGGATACTTGTCCAAGGCTGCAGCAAAACCGCCTAATCCAGCGTTCATATCAATGATGTTTCTGTATTTTCCACTGCTGAGAAACTTTAACTTGGTGTCATAGTACAAAACTCTTCTTTGCCACAAGTCAGTGTCAGCTTTGAAGCTGGCAAAAGTTGTTCCATGTATCAACCCGGTTTTGATTCGTTGAGGCACATGATTTAGTCTCTCAGGCCAGTTTTTAAGAACGGTCTTGTGTGTGTCGTTGACATCTGGAAGAGGAGTGATGCACGGCTCCATCTCTCTATACCTATTGTTAGAAAAGATGCAACCGGAAATAAGCTTCAGCGTCTTTACATGCAGAGCAAATTAGATTTGAGGAAAGTAAAGTCACCACGCAGCATCAGGGTCACTAGAAGAGCAGAATCCTGGAAACTTAAGAACTTTTAGTCTTTTTCTACACTGCAAATGATTAGAAGGCTTTCTCCATATGACAACTGGGTAACTTTCAGCAATCTTCTCCCAACAAAGTCTTCTAAAAACATCATTTAGTTGCTCCATCTGCTTCTGCAACTCCTTGGCATCTCTCTTCTGGTTCTTGGATTTAACCCTCGATGTTACAGGTGGTCCAGACAACACCCAGTATCCCTCAGGACGTAGAGCACGATCCACCTCCATCAAGTAAAGCCCATCTAGATAAAATGTTCTCTCTCGTTCAGTATCAGAAGCAGAGTGAATCAGAGTTTTAACAAGTCAGACACGTGTATTTATAAACACGCATTACCATAGGCAGTCCAATTAACGAGGCATCTAGAACAATGGACCATGTCGAAAGACTTTGATGGGTAAGGCAGCTTATAAGTGCTTAGAACACCAAGCATAGCAGGTAGTCCACGTTCTAATGCAAACTGAACCTGAGCCTCATGTATATCTCTCGGTGCAATGGACATTGTCAAGATGTTGTAGTTCAGAAGAAAGCCTCCAAAACTTGCTACCTGACATTTCGAGTTCAACAAAACAGAATATGAATCCATCGGTAAGTAAAATATCAATATTAATCAAATATTCATGTAACTGACTAACTCCACATCCAATATCGAGAACAGTTCTAATACTCCCAGAAGCCAAAGGCAAAACCTCCAGAATCACATCAACATAGTCCTTCACACCACCGGGAAAGGAAGTCCCGCCTCCCGGGAAAACAAAGCGGTTTCCTTCAAGCCTAATCCAGTTTTGGGACTTTTTAAACTCAGCTAGTCTCTTGAATGGAACGTTCTTGAACCAAGCATAGCTTCTACTATCAGGCCAAGGAAAAGGCGTTTTGTAGCCATTAGGCTTTGGGACCAAACACCTGAACTTCTTTTGGGCTATGTCAGGACAGTGCCTCTCTCTCCGGTAGTGTCTCTCAATGCTGTACTGTCGCGCTGTTGATGGGTCGTGGCAAGGCAAGTAGTTGGTGAAGTTCTTGGGACAGAGTGGAAAGTAAGATGATGATGATGGTGGTGGTGGTGCTGGTGGTAGTTGTGATCGGTTTTCTGAAGTTTCTGGAAGGGAAGAGAATTGGGAAATGGAAGGTACTTGAAGCTGTGGAGAATGGTAAGGATCTTGGGAAGAGATGGTGATGGTTTTGATAGTGGTGAGGATGTAATAGAGAGAGAATAATAAGACTGGAGTGAAGAAGAAGAATAGACGCTTAGGACATAGCTTTGGTAAGTTTTGTTGTGATGGATTCATCCTCTTTTTTTGTCTGGACTGTTTCTGCAATTAGGTTTCAAAAAATTTCAGAGCTGCAGAGAGAGAGAGGACAGTGATGTGAAGTATTACTAGTTTACTACTTTAGTTAAGACGTCAGACTCACCTAGTTTTTCTAAACTGGAATCTTCATCTGTACTTATCTTTATAAGTGGCCCCCAGATGGATTTCTGAGATATTAGCACTCATTTTCTTATAATAAAAATTAGTATTAACAAATAATAGTATACTAATTTACAGTGGAAGATTCATACAAAAATCAAAAGATTAAGAAATATATATTAAAATGATGGGTACATAAGGAAAGATCTAAAGCAAAATCTTGTGAGACTAGGATGCTTCTGCAGTTATCAATGGTTTTTGGTTTCTACTACGAGCAAAAGACAAAAGACGAGAGCTTCATTTTAGCATCAACGTTGAACA
>OVAQ01001534.1:0-17246 GCA_900406345.1 Erysimum cheiri
GCAAGAGCTAACTCGTTTTTCTGACCAAACAAACCAACTGAACCTTCTTCCTTCTGAATTTGCATACAGACTTCCTTCAGGCTAGGGAGCTTATCAGATCGAAGAATATGACGAATGAGACCATTGAACGAGGTATTGAGAGTGAAGAGAAGCCCAAAGACCTGGTCTTGTTCACGCCTTTCATTCAGAATCGCCGGGTCAGCAGTTGCAGGGCGAAGAGTCTCTAGTTCAGACCAGAGAGCTCTAAACTCACCAAAGTGTTGTTTAAACGATTTCTCCTCTTGCTGGAGAGCATTCAATGCCTTCTTCACTTCAAAAATTCGACTAAGATTTGAAATGTTTCCATAGACCCCTTAAAGAGTATCCCAAATATCCTTTGTTGTTTCAGAATATGAGTAAGCAACAAGAATATACTGCTCTAGAGAGCTTTGAAGAATAGAAAGCACCATTTGATCTTTCTGAAACCATTTTGATTCATCGGCTGTACTGGTTTTAGAGATGACAGAACTTGACTCTTCACCTTCAACCACGTTTTTGCCACTGTCATGGTTCTCAGGAGACTCGGTTTGTTCACCAGTGATGTGGTTCCATAGACCACGACTGCAAAAAACAGTTTTAGTGGTTCTTGACCAAAGCAAATAGTTATCCCCGTTGAGAACAACTGGAAGAGTGATCTGCTTTATCTTTTCTATACCCAGATAAAAAAAAAAATAAACAGAGAATAAGAAGAAAAAAATAGATCTTAAAGCTCTGATACCATGTAGATTTGTAAGCGGAAGAGAAAAAGAATGGAGAGAATAGAAGAATAGAGAGAAACTGTATATTATTTCTCTTAAACTCTTTTGTACAAGAAGATACAAAATATATAGAGAAAGAAGAGAGAAAAATAGCTGTTACAAAAGTCATAATGAGAAGAGGTGCATGAAGGAGAGAGAATGAGACTTCATGTATGAGGGAGAGAGAAAGCTATTAATTTATTATTCCAACAATCTGAAGGTGCAAGATACAGCTTTATGCGTAAGTCTGATCCCTTTCATGCTTTTTACCAGCAGAAGCTTACTGAATACCGTTCTTTGAATCAACAAGAAAGACCTGCTGAGCTTACCGAATTCCTTTCTCGGATTAAAAAAGACGGACCTACTGATTACAAGTGGAAGCTTACCGAATTCCTTGCTCGGTATAAAAAAGACTTGCCTAATCAGGATTATGATGATGTTTCTACTGATTCACATGATGCAAAACCCGATCGTGTTCTGCCTCAACCTATTGTTCTGCCATATGGTCTAGATTGTATACTTCCTAAAGGGGTGACTGGCAAAGAGTTCAAAACGATGAAGCTCACAGCGCAGTTTGGGGCATGGTATGGGAACGATTTCTGGCTGGGGTTCAAGAACAGAGCTGGGTTTGAGTTTACGAATCCAACTGATGGCAGATTCCCACATTTCACTCGCTTAGTTCTCGAGTATTCAGAAGTATTTAAGCCCCCCAAAGGTTTGAAAGAAAAGGTGAGCAAGAGTGACGCTTATATGGCGGCCATTCGTGATGGTTTTTTCCGTCTTCTTCAGTGGGATTCTCTCCAAGAGAGGAAATGGTTTAATGGAGGGGTCATGTCTATGATTGATTGGCATGCTTCTCTCAACAAAGATTTTCCCAACGACGTACTATTGGGAGAGTTGGACTTGGGTTTGGAGAGCCCAACAGGATCTGGATCTGGAATGTCTCCTCCGGAACAAGAGCGAAAGAGACAACTATTGGGAGAGTTGGACTTGGGTTTGGAGAGCCCAACAGGATTCGGATCTGGAATGTCTCCTCCGGAACAAGAGCCAAAGAGACAAAAGTTTGACGAGCAAGGCCTAGTTCCAGAAGACCAGTTTCTTGCTCAATACCCCGTAATGTTTTCTTTAGGCTCTTACATGTCTTTTTTTTTCTTCTTGCTTTCTTTCTCTCGTCTAATATATAATTAGGAGTTATATATCCATTGTTCAGGGTTGGTCTACAATCAGGGTTTCTGTTGTCAATGTCAATGGTCGTGAGTTTGACATCATTGAGAAAACAGTGCAGTCGTTATCGGAAACTATGGCGAGTTTCAAGGAGAAATTAGCTGAGGGTCGTGGAGTCCCAATCCAACCAGAGAAACAGCTCTTATTCGGGAAAGTCGGGTTGCTAGACAACAACAAGTCACTTGCACACTACAATGTGGGAGCAGGACAAATTCTTACTCTCTCCTTGTGTATGTGTGGGAGAGAGACAGATGTGAACAAGGCTTGTTGTTGCAATGAAAGGTCTGACAAAGCAATTGGTGAGATGATGCGATCTGTGGAGAAAGATCCCACATTGGAAAGATGTGAAGGGACTTTAGTAATATATAAAGGGTTAGGGCCAATCTACTCATTGCCAATTGGTTTTGAGTTGGAAGCCTATAATAAGCCCGAATTTTAACATGGTATCAGAGCCTACACACGCTGGCCCGTTAATCCGGCCCGAAAAGTGGCCTGATCACCCCTATTAGCCCAAAGGAAAGCAAAATTGTCGAGATAGCTAGAAGAGCATTATCTCAAGGGGGCGTGATGGATTATGTCGAGATTAATGGCTAGAAGAGCTATTATCTCGAGGGGGCGTGTGGAGAAAGATCCCACATTGAAAAGATGTGAAGGGACTTTAGTAATATATAAAGGGTTAGAGCCAATCTACTCATTGTCAATTGGTTTTGAGTTGGAAGCCCATATTAAGCCCGATTTAACACGATCTTTCAATTCTTGGTTTCATTGATGTTTGGATATTTGGCTTAGCTTGTTCGTTTTGGCTCTGTAAATATTCTTAGAAGACGTCTTTACTTAATTATGTGTGATATTCTCTATGAAGCTACTTAATTAATAATCTTGACTTTAATTTGTTTCTCTTTTATATTCTATGCAATTACTATCAAGGTTTAAACAATTTGACAAGACTCGGCAAGTTCAAGTGGGTGTTCAAAGACTCGGCAAGACGTCATTGATTGCAATATCTCAAATTAAAACCATATCACTTAGATGATCAATAAAACCATATCAATATATGATCAATAAAGGGTGCTATACATATAATATGCTCTCTAACGAAACTTCATATATACCATGGAAGTTATCATGACTATATTGTCGTCTCATGATGATCATATATAATCGTGATGTATGCAAATAAGTTCAATTTTTAATACTTTTTCAAATAAGTACCTTGTAAACTATAACATACGGCAGGTAAAATGAAACACAAAAAGAAGACCAAGATTTTACAGACCAACTGATAATCTAGACTAATATGAACACGGAAACAAAAAAAGATCTAAGAACTAAAAGTAAACTGAAAAATGTGAAGAACCACGAACAACCAAACATTACATGAGTTTAGACTCAAATCCTCTATTTTGTCTTGTACATGATTGAACCCTTGATTCAAATAATAATGATTCCGATGTCAACGTAATTCGAATTTTGAATTGGGTTTATCATTTTGAATCAATTAATTGAGTTCTTTTTTGTTGCAAAATTGTCTCTGGCAGGAAGAATATCTTGAAATATGGGTAAACAATAATTATTGAAAAACGACCAAGATTTGAGAACACATTCCATTTCCCAACCATCAGACACCAGCTTCAATCTTCCATATCTCATCGGCACTGGTTGCTATTATTGTGCAACGATGGGATCGTGCAAAAACATATATAAATTAGAATGGAATGTTATTAAATACATCAAAAAATTAGGAAAAAATTACAATAGAAGTATGTGATTGGATAGACGTTTTATTAATGTGTGTCTAGACATTTATCACATCACATAACTGAAACATATTTTCCTGCAGTTACAAAAGAAACAAAAAAAATAAACATAATTTCTTGTAAGTTTGCTTTTACTAAAATTTAGATTGGTTTTTGGTTTTTTGGAACTGTATCTAAATATTTGAAATTCTTTTTTTGGAGAAAAGACTCAATTGTGAACAAACAAAACATATGGGTTTTAATAAGTATAAACTTTTAGTGGGACATACTTGCAACTTTTAAAGACTTATAATTAGTAAAAGCTATTGAAATTTTCTTAAGACATTACCAATTCACATTCATATTTTGGTAGAGTAATTATTAAGTTTTTTTTTTAAAGTACTATTAAAAACTACATTATTCTTTATATAATAAGATAATAAAATAATATAATACTTATTCTAAAAACAAATAATGCTAATTGCAATAATCTTCAGAAAAATACTAATTGCAATAACTTCTTCTATAAATATTATTTTTTTTATTCATAAGTCTAAAAACGACAACATGTACCCAAACTAAACACGAACACAAATCATAGTCAATAGTGTTTAAGAAAATAATGTCTCTAAACCAAGAAACACATCAATCTCCTTTAGTAATAGTGTTATATATAATCTTAAAGAGCTTAATTTTAAGTTCGTAATTTGAATCTAAAAATTGAAAGGCGAGGAAGAGAGAGAGATGTCGGGACAAAAAGACAGATAAGCTAATTGTGCGGTGGATTTTACACATAACTTTGTCAGTCACGAGTCTTTCTTGTTCTAATGGCACCAAACCCTATTTTTGTTCTTTTCTTCTTTCCTTTTTTATTTCTTCATATTTTATTTGGATTCCCATATTCATAGGTCTCTATCCCTTATTGACCATATCTTTTTTCATCTCATCACTTTGCCTTTCTTGTGATATAACTTTTTACTCTATTGTTACGTACAAGTCGGGGCTAGATATGGTTGTAGTCCAATGATATTATTATATGATCAAGACTATACACTTATATTTATTGGATACACACTTGACAAGAACCATGATCTATTATTGATAGCTTTTAGCCTACGAATCACAATTTTCTTTACAGTTGGTTATTATTCATTTTGCACTCGAAATGATGAAGATGTCTTCCTAAAACCTTGTAACATGGTATTATTTAACAAGATAATCGACTTAAACCGGACAATTTTGGTTAGACCGGATGAAGACCATGTGGTCCATTTAGCCTAAGTGTCATATGTAAACTCGATCTAGTTGTTGTCATGTAGCTAACTTCAGAATCTTTCACTCACTAACACTTTGAGTTTCTTCTCATTGGCACAAAACTCAACTCCATTCTCTTTCTCTCTCTCTCTCCTCTCTATCTTCAAAATACCAAAACTCTCTCTCTCTCTCTCTCTCTCTCTCTCTAACCATCAATAGAGAACATCACAATGGGCAATCAGAGAAGAAACATGATCTCATTTACTCTATTTCTCACATTAACATTGATGATATCACTCATCAATGGTGATATCAACGCAATCCAACTAAACGACGACGTTTTAGGACTCATCGTCTTCAAATCAGACCTCAACGACCCATTTTCACACCTCAACTCTTGGAACGAAGATGATAACTCTCCTTGTTCATGGAGTTACGTCAAATGCAATCCCAAAACATCTCGAGTCACCGAGCTTTCTCTCGACGGTTTAGCCTTAACCGGAAAAATCGGCCGTGGAATCCAAAAGCTTCAACATTTAAAAGTACTCTCACTTTCCAACAACAACTTCACTGGAAACATCAACGTTCTCTCAACTAACAACAATCTCCAAAAGCTAGATCTTAGCCACAACAATCTCTCCGGTTTAATCCCATCTTCTCTTGGTTCAATCAGCTCCTTGCAACACCTTGACTTAACCGGAAACTCCTTCTCCGGTACACTCTCTGATGATTTCTTCAACAACTGCTCATCTCTTAGGTATCTTTCTCTGTCTCGCAACCATCTCGAAGGTCAAATCCCATGTACTCTGTTTCGATGCTCTGTTTTGAACAGTCTTGATCTCTCAAGAAACCGTTTTTCTGGTAACCCTAGTTTCGTCTCAGGAATCTGGAAACTTCAGAGGCTAAGAAGATTAGATCTTTCGTTTAATTCTCTTTCTGGATCGATACCTTTGGGGATTTACTCTCTACATAACTTGAAAGTGTTGGAATTACAGAGGAATCAGTTCTCTGGATCATTGCCTTCAGATATTGGACTCTGTCCTCATTTAAACAGAGTTGATTTGAGTTTCAATCTTTTCTCTGGTGAACTTCCAAGAACTCTTCAGAGGCTGAAATCTTTAAATCACTTCGATTTATCGAACAATTTGCTCTCCGGTGATTTCCCGGCTTGGATCGGTGACATGACGGGGTTAGAACACTTGGATTTCTCCAGCAATGAGTTAACCGGAAAGCTTCCTTCTTCAGTTGGTAACTTGAGATCTTTAAAGGATCTAATCTTGTCCGAGAACAAACTCTCGGGCGAGATTCCGGAATCTTTGGAATCTTGCAAAGAGCTTATGATTGTTCAGCTCAAAGGCAATGGCTTTGTTGGTAGCATTCCTGATGGTTTGTTTGATCTTGGTCTTCAAGAAATGGATTTCTCGGGTAACAGTTTTACTGGTTCGATCCCGAGAGGCTCAAGTAGGCTCTTTGAGTCACTCATAAGGTTCGATCTTTCGCGCAACAAGCTTACTGGAAACATACCTGGTGAAGTAGGGCTCTTCATTCACATGAGATACCTCAATTTGTCATGGAACAATTTCAACACAAGAGTACCTCCTGAAATCGAGTTTCTACAGAATCTAACAGTGTTGGATCTCAGGAACAGCGCGCTGATTGGTTCGGTTCCGGCTGATATATGTGAGTCTCAAAGTCTGCAGATCCTTCAATTGGATGGTAACTCATTAACAGGTTCTATACCGGATGGAATCGGAAACTGCTCTTCTCTTAAATTGCTGTAAGTCACTGTTTCTTATGTATCCAGTTTTGCCTAATTTCATTCATATGGTTTCACCTAACAATTATAAGTTACATTTTCAGGAGTTTGTCACATAACAATCTTACCGGTCCAATTCCTAAGTCACTTTCAAACTTACAAGAGCTCAAGATTCTAAAGCTAGAGGCCAATAAGCTTAGCGGCGAAATACCAAAAGAGCTTGGGGAATTGCAGAATCTGTTATTGGTTAACGTTTCGTTTAATCGACTCATCGGAAGGTTACCGTTTGGAGGTGTATTCCAAAGCTTAGACCGGAGTGCTATTCAAGGAAACCTAGGTATTTGTTCACCATTGTTGAGAGGACCTTGCACACTGGATGTTCCAAAGCCTCTTGTCATTGATCCGAACTCCTATGGGAACCGGAACAATATATCTGAAAACCGAGCAAACAATGGTTCTGGAAAGTTCCACAGTGGAATGTTCCTTAGTGTTTCAGTGATTGTAGCAATATCAGCTGCTATACTCATTTTCGCTGGAATCATAATCATAACTCTGCTTAACGCGTCTGTGAGAAGACGGCTTGCGTTTGTAGACAATGCGTTGGAGAGCATTTTCTCGGGGTCTTCGAAATCAGGAAGAAGCTTAGTGACGGGTAAACTTGTTCTGTTAAACTCAAGAACCTCGCGTTCCTCGTCTTCGTCTCAAGAGTTTGAAAGAAACCCGGAGTCTCTTCTGAATAAAGCTTCAAGAATCGGTGAAGGGGTTTTTGGAACAGTCTACAAGACACCTTTGGGAGAACAGGGGAGAAACTTGGCTGTTAAGAAACTTGTCCCGTCGCCGATTCTTCAAAACCTAGAAGATTTTGATCGCGAAGTTCGGATATTGGCGAAAGCAAAGCACCCTAATCTAGTAACGATCAAAGGGTATTTCTGGACACCGGAGTTGCATCTTCTTGTATCAGAATACATCCCTAACGGAAACTTGCAGTCCAAGTTACACGAACGAGAACCCTCAACACCGCCTCTTTCTTGGGACGTAAGATACAGAATCATCCTCGGTACAGCCAAAGGACTAGCTTATCTCCACCACACATTCCGTCCAGCAACCGTCCACTTCAACTTGAAACCAACCAACATCCTCCTCGACGAAAAAAACAACCCAAAAATATCTGATTTCGGACTATCTCGTCTTCTAACAACACAAGACGGGAACACGATGAACAACAACAGGTTTCAAAACGCTTTAGGCTACGTAGCGCCTGAATTAGAGTGTCAGAACTTAAGAGTCAACGAGAAATGCGATGTTTACGGGTTCGGGGTATTAATACTCGAACTCGTGACTGGTCGGAGACCAGTGGAGTACGGTGAAGACAGCTTTGTGATACTTAGCGACCATGTTCGAGTTCTGTTAGAACAAGGGAATGTTTTGGAGTGTATTGATCCTGTGATGGAGCAACAATACTCTGAAGATGAAGTGTTACCTGTTCTGAAACTTGCTCTTGTCTGTACCTCTCAGATACCTTCAAATCGACCTACAATGGCAGAGATTGTACAGATCTTACAAGTCATTAACTCTCCTGTTCCTCACCGGATCATGGATAGTTTCTAAAACATCATGTGTTAGTTAAATTTTCCATTAGTTTTTTTTTTTGTTGTTGTCTTTGTTTTGATTTTGGTGTAGAGTTTGTTTCTTTCACAATGCTACGCTCTCTCTTCTTCACTATGTCATCATCATCATCATAACAATCATTGACCATTTTATCATTAATAGTTTTTTTTTTTTTTTTTTTTTTTTTTNTTTCTGAGAATTGTACTTGTGTTTGTTATTTAGCAATATAGTACAAATGTTATATAATTACTGATATTGAAATTGAACAAATAATAATGTACAATTGTGATCTTGTGGCTAGCTAGAATCGGGTAAGAAAGACAGAGACAATGTGGCATATTATTATCTTTTTGTATTCGACATCGTTTTCGATTATCTAATAAAAAAGGTTTTTTTTTTTTTTTTTCTTTTTGTTCAAACAATAAAAAAGGTTTATTATATACTTTTATTTTACTTGTGGGACACTATCTCTTGCCATTAATTGATTTTTTACGCCGTAGTTTTCTATCAAGTTGAATTCTCACGTAAGCAATCGCATCACGACTACTATAGTTATCTTTTAGATTTTGTTATTTTCCTTTGTGACTGACGTAAAAGTCATTACCCAGATGTTTTTGTATTGTTTTTATCTTTGTCATTTTTTGATAGGTCTAGCATTCGAACATTTCAAATAAACTTCCAAAAAGGTGAACTCCCGTGATAATTAGAATTTTGTTTGTGAATAATGTCAAAGTAGAAAATTTACCTAAAAAAATGTTAAAATAGAATTGTAAAATGGAAAATCAAATTTATTTTAAAAATTATAATAAGTGTTTAAGAATTTAGTTTGGCCACATGTCATCTAATCGAGTTTTATATATCTCGCAATCAAATTAATTAGAATTTTATTATGTGTTGGATTCTAATAAGATGCATGAAATCTTCATATTTTGAGTATGGATTCTAATGAGATGCATGAAACTTTATATATTTGATAAGTTAATTAGGTTTGATTTTATGGCGTGTGGAAGATGCATGCTTCCATTATAGATGAATGGCCTAAACCATGTGTTTTGGTATTAATATTGAATTATTATATAGACAATTAGTTAGGACTTGGTTGTTTTTTCTGATTATGATATAATCTTATGAACTTGACAAAAAGAAGATACCATCTTATGAACACTTTAGTATCACGCGGTATTACTTTAGAATATAGGTTTTGGGACAAAATTTGGTCTAAACATTTATATCACGATATGAGAATGTCAAATCTATGAAAGTGGAGAAAGATTGACCAATAGTTTGCGAACCTAAAAAACTGTCTCGAGGTTGAACCAAAAAAATAAACTGAAAGTTTAGTGTTACACAAAACAGTTATAAACAAATTTCCAACAATCTTAAGTGGTAATCAAATAGTTCATAGTTTCTTGTATCAATTTCGAACCATTCGTTTCAAAAACATATTTTAAATACTTATAACCAAAAAAAACAAAAACAAAACATATTTTAAAATACTCACTTTAATCACTTATTGCAAACATCAATATCATTGATAATTGAAAAATGGGCTGCTATCAATCAACTCCAAAAGAAAAACAAAATTTTGAACTATCCATAAATTAACTTCTTTTTCTTTTTTTTGGTCATGGACCATATATTAACTAAAATAATGAAATTATTAAGTAAAATCAATGTAAGCTCAACTCTACCTTGATTCAAATAAACCTTCATCTAAAACTCAGATAAGCTGATAAAAAATTGTGTTTCTTCCAATACAATTTCTATGTATAAAAAAAAACTCAAATAACTAAGACTAAACATTGAAAAAAAAAAAAGACTAACAAAGAACTTGAAACATCAAACAAAAAACATTAATTGATCACCCACAAATTTCTTAACCAATAAATCTGATTAAATGATCTTTTTAGTTTTGGACTAGAATCAATTCCATACATACGACATATAATATATTGTATATATATTAGCATGTTACATGACCTTTTTGTCCGCTTCACATCTCTCACAAGTGTGTGACTACACAATACATTTGTTGAAATCTAACATTCACCCACTCACCTTCTTTTCTTCTTCTTTTCCCCTTTAAAAAAAAAAAAAAACAGAACCAACTCAACTCATGTAATAAAAATTCACTTCTTCGAATCTCCACATCTATAAATCACACAGAGTAGAGACTAAAGATTGAGATTAGAGACAAAGAGAGAGTCTAAAGATGGCGGGAAAATACTTTCAGAGAGAGGTGTTACCGGTAACAGCGTTAGTGATAATGGAATGTGCAAACGTTGGATTAAACACTCTGTTTAAAGCAGCGACTTTGAAAGGCATGAGCTTTCATGTCTTCATCGTTTACTCTTATGGTCTCGCTGCTCTTCTTCTTCTACCTTCTCTGTTTTGTTCCTTCAGGTCTCTTCTTATTTTACTCGATCTTGATTCAATTTGGAATCTAAAGTTTTTTCATCTTTTCTTGAAATTGAGTTAATGGGTTCTTGTTTTAATTTTACAGATCAAGAACACTCCCACCGATGAATTTCTCAATTCTCTACAAAATCGTGCTTTTAGGAATTATTGGGTAAAACAAAACTCTCATTTTCTTTAATTTTCTTGAATTTTAAACTCTCATTTTTGCTTTAATTACCAGAAATAGTCTTTAAAATTCAGGTTGAGTAAAGATCGGAAAATAATTTTTTGCATAAGAGTTACTGAAAATTCTTTAACAAAAAAAAAAAAAAAAAAGAGTTACTAAAAGAGTTTCTTTTTTTTTCTAAAGACAAAGTAAAGAAAGAGACATTTGGCTTAAAGTTGGTTCCAAAAGCTGCAACTGTACTGCAAAAATCTAACCCCAAAATTTTATTTAAAATATATAATTTTTATTTTCGTTGTGTTTATAATTTCATATCCGTAAAATCCGTGATACAAGTATGTATATATTAATTTGTATAGAAATTAAATTAATCAAAGTCGTTTCCACCAAAAAAAAAAAAAGTTAATCAAAGTCGTCTTGCTTATAATATATAGATGCTGTTCAAACATAATGGGATACACAGGGATCAATTATAGTAGTCCTACACTTGCTTCTGCAATCAGCAACCTTACTCCAGCTTTCACCTTCTTGCTCGCCGTCCTTTTCAGGTGCCAACTTTATTATATCCTGTTTACATATTCCTTTTACACTATTAAATTACTAAATTACCCTCGGTCCATGAACGGCCCATTGGGCCTCATTGTTCAAAGCCCATGAAAACATTTGGAACGTTTGGTGTAATGTAGGATGGAGAGTGTGTCTTTTAAGAGAACAAGTAGTGTGGCTAAAATGTTGGGAACTGTTGTTTCTATTGGAGGTGCATTTATAGTGACTCTTTATAATGGTCCTGTGGTGATTGCTATGTCGCCACCGTCTGTTTCTTTGCGGTCGCAATCGACAAACCCTAATTGGATACTTGGTGCTGCTTTCCTTGCGATCGAGTATTTTTGTGTTCCATTGTGGTACATTGTTCAGGTTTAGTCCATTAATGAACTCTATGTGCGTATATATTACATATCTTTCTATGGTTTGTTCGTTTTCTAATTGAATTATGCGGTTTTTTTTTTTTTTTTTTTTTTTTTTTTTTTAAACCCAAAACATGGNCATGAGAGAGTATCCGGCCGAGTTTACCGTTGTTTGCTTTTATAGCTTAGGCGTGAGCTTTTGGACCGCTCTTGTCACATTGTTCACAGAAGGGAGTGACCTGGGTGTGTGGAAGATAGGGCCGAATATAGCTTTAGTGTCAATCGTTTGCTCGGTGAGAATATATATAAATAGTTATTCATGTGAATTTTTCTTAGACACTGAGTGTAGTTAGTTTTTAACAAGCAAAATTTTCTTTTTGTTAATTGTATCTCTATGTTTAGGGATTGTTTGGATCTTGCATAAACAATACTATCCACACGTGGGCATTGCGGATCAAGGGGCCTTTATTCGTTGCAATGTTCAAGCCATTGTCGATTGCGATTGCTGTTGCAATGGGCGTTATCTTCCTGCGAGATTCTCTCTACATTGGCAGGTTAAAAAACAACTCACATTTTAAACTACTTGTACACCAAAATCAAGTCTAGAAGTTTTACCAAGTTGGTTGAGGCAGATCATTGATCTCTTCTTAATGGACCTACTCAACTATTGCGGATTTTAATTTTAAATAGTAACGGATGAGTCTTGGAACTCGCGGTTATGTTAGAACCATACCTTCAAGCCATATCATCCTGCCAAAATTGCAAGAAAATGTTCATTTCTCAATCTCTCATCCAGCTCTATTTAACTCTTTTTATGTGCTATTGATCTCAGCTTGATCGGGGCAACGGTAATAACAATCGGTTTTTACACGGTGATGTGGGGAAAAGCCAAGGAAGTGGCTTTGGTCGAAGATGACAAAAAGGCTAACCACGACGAGGCCAACGAAACTGACCTCGATTCTCCATCGGGTTCACAGAAGGCTCCTCTCTTGGAAAGTTACAAGAACGATGAACATGTTTAAGTATCATTAACAAGTGAAAATCGCGCTATATATTATGTGTGAAAATTTCATATGTGAATGTCTTTGTAATTTATTTGACGAGACAAATTTGATCTTTAATTTTAGGAATCAAGTGTTTTCTAATCACAATCGTATAATCTAGGATATATCTACAAGTCTTTGTTCTAACCTTTTTTCTTAGTCCTTTACATGATCAGAGACTAGAATGATTCTAATATCTTTGAGTAAGACTGATTATTCATTTACGAACATAATGAAGTGATTACGATAGGTTTTTGCGACTCAGTCTTCGAATTCGAGTTTATCCACATTCCAAGCTCGATTACTAAAGTGTAGTTGAATAATACTTCAACAACATTCCCGGTTCATTCTCCAAGCTCGATATATTAGGTATTTGTTCACTAGAAAGATTCTATAATATCCATGAGTAAGTGTGATTCTGGATCTAATAATACTATGAACTCGTAAATTAACTGCTCATCAAGAATAGATATTCAACCTGAAAATCTCAAAAAAAATTAATATAAATAAAATAAATAAAAAGCCTAAAAATCTCCGTCATATAAGTTACTAATTAACTAATGGTTATACAATTTTTTGTTTTAACAAAGTATATAGAATATGGTTTTTTTTATTATATTTTATTTTTTATATATATTGATTATTGAAACAAGAAGTGTGGTCGGTCCAAAACTTTGAACTAATCGAAAACTTGTCAAATTCCAATTACTAAAAAAATATATTAACCAAATAACTTGAAACAAGTTGAAGTTGAGATTCTAATCTCCTAAATTGGTCAAACCCTCAAATTCTCAAAACATAGTTTCAGATTCATACAATCAAAACACACACAAAAAGATGGCTGAAAGTTTCTGTCAAAGAGACGGCGGGATCATGACGGCGATGGTGGCGGTGGTTGTTTCCGACGTCGGAATGAATACTCTGTTTAAAGCAGCAAGTTCAAAGGGAATGAGCTCTTATGTCTTCTTAGTCTATTCTTATGGAATCGGAGCTCTTCTTCTTCTTCCTTCTCCTTTCCTCACTCACAGGTCTCTCTCTATCTTTCTTGATTCTTGTTCTTGAATCTCAAATTTCAAAATCTTGAAATCTTGAAATTAAAATTCTCAGTTCAAGATCTCTTCCACCATTAAAATTCTCAGTGCTATGTAAAATGGGACTTCTTGGATTACTTGGGTAAGATCTTTGGTCTCTCTGGTTCTTGTTCAATCTGCAATCAAGATTTGGGTTTGTTGATGCTGATGAGTGATGACGTCACGTTTCAGTTGTGTGTATTTGATGTTAGGATACACAGGAATCAAATATAGTTCTCCTACTTTGGGATCAGCAATGAGTAATCTCACTCCTGCTTTCACTTTCATCTTCGCTCTTCTCTTCGGGTACTTTCTCTGCAAACCCTACAAACACCAAATTCTATCAATGCATATCAAACATTTGTTCGATTTCGGTTAGGCATTTTGGTTTATAACTTGGTACTATATGTGTAGACATTCTCTTGTTTTGTGTTTTTTTTTGTTATTGTTTTGGTTCTGAATTGATGGTTAGTTTTGTGTAAGAAAGTACTATCTAAATCTTAAACCAAAATTTAGGAATCATGATGTATATGTTGGTTTTATTTTGTAAGAATGGAGAAGGTATCTATAAAGAAAAATAGCAGCATAGCCAAAGTAGTTGGGACTATAGTTTCCATAGTGGGTGCACTTGTAGTCACACTATACCATGGTCCCATCATCTTCGCCGCATCTCAGCCGTCTGTTGATCTCCCTCAGCTTCTTACGGCGCCTCCATCGCCACCGTCGAATTCTAATTGGGTCATTGGTGGATGTCTCTTTGCCATGGAATACACTCTCATTGCCATCTCTTACATCATTCAGGTATAATCAAATTAGCATTGTAACACTTTGGTCCCTTCTTTAGTTTTATATTAAAATTTTAAGCTAAGTTTGATTTTTTCTTAACATTTTTGGTTGTGGTACGGTAGACACATATAATGAAGGAATATCCTTCGGAATTTGCATTGGCACTTTCCCACATGGCCTGCGTTTCAATCTCCTGTGCGTTTGTTAGTTTATTCGTGGAGAAGAACAATCCAAGTGCGTGGCTTATGAGAGCGAAAATTATGTTGATATGCATCGTTGCAACGGTATGGAAATGTTTCTGTAGTTTTAATCAAATCCAAAATTATTAATTATCTTCTTAGGTTTAATTTGGATTTGTGTAAATGTTATATTAGGGGATGGTAAATTCTATGGGCTATGTTGTTGAGTCATGGACTGTGCGACATAAGGGGCCATTGTTCTTAGCAATGTTCAGGCCATTATCTATATTAACCGCGGTGGTATTAGGGGCGATCTTTCTAGGCGATTCTCTCCATCTCGGAAGGTGAAAAAGAAGAGTTTGAAAATCTCAAAATATGGATCACCTAGTTAGTTTTATTCATCTCATATATTCACTTCCACTTTTTATTTTTGTTTTGTTTTTGGCAGTGTGATCGGTGGAACTTTGATATCAATCGGTTTCTACACGGTTATGTGGGGAAAAGCAAATGAAGAGAAGGCAGATATCGAAACTTCTGCCGCATCATTGTCGTATGCGGAGAGAGTTCCGATTTTGATGAATGACGCTGGAGAAAAACAAGTCTAACATTTTAAAATTTTGAACCAGTGTAGCAACCATTTGTTTTCAGGGTTTCAATGTCCATAATTCATCATTTCATATAGCAATGTGCTTTAGCTATTTAGCGTTATCCAATGTTCCAATGCATAGTGATATGGTTAGGAACTTAGGATCAAAGGACCCTCATTTGAACTCAATTTTAGAAATGGAGGCAACAACTCTAGTATGAAATACGTCTTTTTCGAAAACCGACTCAGAAATGACGATTGAGGCAGTTGAAAAACCAGAGTTGTGACTGAGTCTAAGAAGACACTCACAAGTCACGAAATCAAATGTTTAGAGGGAAATATTTGATTGCATTTCTTTTGGTTCGAAGGGGAGTACACATAATATTTGTGATCATGCCTTGGCTAAGATTATGTGATTGATATTGCTCTCTGTGGTTGGCTATGACCTTTGGTTGAAGTTGATAAGCTAGATCAATGTATTTGATTTTAAGATATTTTTAAAGATATGAAGACTATATAAGATTTAGATAAAACTATTTACCATAAGGTGGTTGTTCCCCACCCAAATAATCTTTCTTAATGTATGTGTTTTCTTTGAAAATTCAAAAGTTATTGAAGAAGAAACCTTACGCATTAAATTAATTTACTATTTCACTACTTTCCAACCGTTGGTTTGTCTATGAATTTTAGCAAATTACAGTAAAGATGATTATGAGATTATACCAACTTTATATTAATATTTAAGAACATACATATTAATACTCACTTTTTTTTTTTGTCACTTATTTGGGATTTAAGATAAAAGCTTTCTTGGTGACCAAAAAAAAAAAAAAAGATAAAAGGCTTTCTTCTAAATGCATTACATTTTATCTTATTCTTACATTCTTTTAATATTAGATTTCTGCTTTCGTATTTGGTTGTCTTTCTTTAACTTATTTTACATTATTTCATTAATACAAGTTCAAAGATGAAAGTTACTAACCTTTTATATGTAAGGAACTCAAAGTGCTGACCTTATGCACAAATATGATGAAACAAACTAATGAACACCCAAATATCACTCTCCTAAATTTAACTCTAAAACAAAATTTAAGACAAACACACATACAAAATCTTAATAATATAGCACCCGTGCATCAATCTAGTTAATATTTAGAGATAATTCACTGGGTAGCATAATTTTGGGGCATATTTAGTTTTTTGACAAAAGTAGTTTCTGAGTCTCGACAAAATTGTAATCCACCACCAATTCTGACGAAAATGGTCCTCCCCTTATACACGCGCCCAAACCCAAGTTGCCATGTGAGAGAAGATTTAAAAACGGCATTAATAATCTGAAAACCCTAGAAACTCCATTTTCTCTTTCCCATAACTGTTCATCTTCTCTTTCTCGATGCCGAGTTCTCTCCGGCGACGATGCTTTCTCCGTCAGTTTCGTTAGCCTTAGCCGTCGTCGGTTTTCGTAGTCCTCGCCAGTCACTCCAAAGTGGTTTGTCTTTGTCTGTATCTCTCAATATCACTTATTGTTCTTAATCGCCGTTCATTCAGCCGCTTACCGTGAACTTTGTTTCTCCCCTCGTTTGCGCACGGGCCTCCCTCCGTCTCGTTGTCTTTTTTCTAAAGTTGCTTCATACTTCAATCCCGTAAAGGTCTGTAATCCATGTTTCTATCTTCTTTCCCCTTCCAATTGTCGTTTTAATACTTCAATTTCTCTCAATTTTTCAATTCGTTTTACTTCCCTC
>OVAQ01001535.1:0-17246 GCA_900406345.1 Erysimum cheiri
TTCTGCTCTTTAAAGAACCCATTACCTACATCGAAATTGAAGTCAGCAGAGGATTGTCAAATGCAAAACAACAATACCAAATTCCGTTGTAAGATAGTAAGCAGGGGTCAATACCTTTCTCACGCTCCTCCTCAGCTATCTGAGGATCAAAGTACTCTTGCTGCTCCAGCTCTTTCTTGGCCTTCTCAGCATCGTTAAGTTTCTTCAATGTATCCGGATTACGATGCTCTGTAAGAGCTTTCTGGAAAGTCTCTATCGCAGGTTCAAAGTCTTTCGAGCATTTCGCCATCTTCACCAGTGCAGATCCTTTCCTAGTTAGAGCTCTTGCTATCATCTTGAAATCAGCGCAGAGCTCTCTGCCTCTTTCAACAGCTTTGTCACAGTCTTCAATGCACTCCTCATACTGATATTTGTTTCAAGAAATTCACATTTAAGAAACACAATAAAACCAAACACAAGATGCAGGTAAGATTCAGATGAACAAAACTCTTAATCAAACTAGACTAATGCAGGAACAAAGGCCAAATTTGAAACACTCGGGACATCAACTCATTGATGTACTCAAAGTAATAATTAAGAAACCCACTTTTTCAGAACAAGTGAACACTTAAGTCCAAAAGTTCTTAAATTTCCAACAAGATGCAGATCAAAGTTACCAAACCCACCAAGGTCATCACAGATATACTAACTAGTGACAAGCTATACTAAACAAACAAGTAATTTCATGAACCCTAGATCTCCTCCTTAATCTAAAGTTCGTAAAGGTTTAACTTTTAAGCCAAGTCTAAGAGTTAACCAGAATCCCTTAGTTCAGCTAAGAACACAGAACAAAGCAAACGAACAAAAATCCAACTTGTAAAGAAATCGAAGTAAATACCTTTCCCATCTCAAGATAAACAGCAGCACGATTAGTCAAATACGAAATATCCTCATCATCAAGCTCCATTGCCTTACTATAATGTTCAATAGCTCTCTCAAAATCCTTCTTCTTGTAAGCAGCATTTCCTTGTTCTTTCTCCTTCAATGCCTTCTCCTTCCTCTCCTTCTTCTCCCTCTCTTCCTCGCTCAACTCCTCCATAGGCTCAACCTCCATCTCCGGTTCATCCTTCTTCACAACCTCAGGCTCTTTCCTAATCTCCGAATTCGAATCATCAGCCTCCTTCATCACCGTATCTTCTTCACCACTCGAACCACCACCAAACTTAACATTCAACAAAACACCTAAAGCTTGCATCACTCTCTTATCCTTCATATACAAATTAAGATTATTAGGGTTCTTCTGAATCTCTTGCATCGTCTTAACAAAATCAGGCTGCTGTAAATAAACCCTAGTTCCTGGATCCGCCGTCAATTTCGCCCACATCTCCGGTCCTTGAAACGCATCAACAAACGGATTCGACTTCGAACTTGGAGACGAAACGCGTGATCTCGCATCAGCTAATCCCGATTTAAGCGTTTCGTTGTTCGGATCAATCTCTAATCCTTTCGTATACGCATCAATCGCTTCTTTAAACTGAGACAATCCAATAAACGCTGCGCCTAATCGACTGTAACCTTTAGACCAATCAGGTTTAAGCTCTACAGTCTTCTTCGCGTCGGATAAAGCTTCTTCGTAACGGTGGAGAGAAGCATAAGCGGCGGATCGATTTGAGTAGAGGACGTGATTTGTTGGTGAAAGGTTGATTGCTTCTGTGAAGTGAGTGATCGCGGTGGCGTAATCGCCGGAGGAAAAAGCGGCGTTTCCTTTGGATTTAGCTTCCTCCGCCATTGAATTGAATTGGGTTTGGGTAAAATGAGAATCTTTTGGATCGAATTGTTTGTTTGCATTTTGGAGATTGCGACAATGGCGAAAATTTAAAAACAGAGGGAAGAAGAAGAAAGAATGGAACGAGAGAGTTCTGGAAAATTCGAATTTTATTTTGTTATCGAGAATGTTCGTGTAGTTTGTTTGGATGGAAAATTAAAAAACCGCTAAAGAGAGGGGTCGAACCTCTGACCTTGTGGTTAACAGCCACACGCTCTAACCAACTGAGCTACTCTAGCTTTTTGGTTGTCCCATACACATCATATAATGTAATTTATAGATCATGAGTTTACGATGTTTAATTCTTTAGGGTGAAATTTTTACTTTATACAGTACTGTAAACATCACTATCAACAACACGATGGTATAATAATCATGGTAGTGCTATATTTAACTTTTGTAGTAATTCAATATGTTTTTATAAGGCTGGTGAATCCAGTGCACAGAACTCGAAATCGAATTTAAACCAATTCAACTAAAAGATCACTTAATTTCTCGAGTGTAATTTTTACTGAACTCGCAACACATTTTGTTTCAAGCATGAATCAAAATTCTAAATTCGACCTTAACACAAATTGATACAAATAATTCTTCGAATTATGAATCAGTATATTGTATATTGTATAACACAAATGTAAAAGCTAATAAATATTCACAAAAAAAATATTCTATTTTCTCTTATTTCTCCTCTTTTGATTTTTGACCATTTTATTAAGTCAAATTAGATAATCTTGTAACTTCTTTTCCTACGGCAATGATCCCATGCGGCGATTCTCATCTGAACTTTCTCAAAATCAGAAACCCGACACGGAATCGTGATCCGACCCGGTTGATCAAACCCATGAACCTTCTCTGCTTGCTCCAACAATTCTCCAAACAACGGATGATTAAAGTAAATCACAGGCACCACAACTCGCCGCGTGTCACCGTCTGATTCGCCAACGTGAACAACCAAATGTCCTCTCGGAACAACCCGAGACGTCTTCGGATCCTTACCTAATCGGATCTGACTCTGACCCGGATTCTTCTTGTCACCACCACCGCACAATCTCTTAGCTCCACGGCTTAAACACCGAGCTAATGACTTGATTCCTGAAACCGGGTTTGTGATTCGGGTCGGGCATTGACGTTTTCCAGATTGAATTCTTCTGGGTAGAATCATCCATTTGAAGATTTTGACGAATCTGTGTCCAATTTTGAAACCTCTGACTCTCTTCATGCTTGGTTTGATCAGATTCTGAAGAAAAATGAAGACTTTTTGGAGAAATAATGAAATGGGTTTGTTTCAGAGAAATATATTATGAGAAAATTTTGGATTTTTTTTTTTGCGATCTCTCTCTCTCTGTTGTGTTTTAGAGTTGAAGAAGACGAGTGTTTGGGTATGGGGAAGGAGGCAACCTCTTATATAGGCCTTAGCTATGACCGTTTGTGTGTGCGTGCGCTTTTTAGATGTGCACATTGATGTATAGTTTTCCAAATTCAACATTTTTTGTATTTCTTTTTGTTATAATTTAGGGAAAAGACTCAAAAGAGAGTAGAGTAAAGAAATTCCTTTTCTTTATAACTTTTTTTTTCCTATTTCAAGCATGCAAAAATACATTTGAAAATCATTAAATATATGTGTATTTAAAATAGAATGATGAAATTTATTAGGCGGGAAATATTAAAATTAAATGTCGTTTAAGTTTTTAAGTGTAAAGTTTGGTATAAATTATTTAATTTAACCTTAAGTCAATAGAAGAATACTAAGAGCCAATTTGAATTTAAAGGGTACAAGAGATATTTTAATATGTTTACTTAATTTAGATTAAAAAATATGTCAAAATGACACTTATTATGGAAATATAGTGAGTACTAATTTATGTGTGTTTCATGTATTTGAGTATGTGCTTCTGATATGTCTTTATTATTCACATTATTCATCAGTTTTTCACGTTAAAGAATGTTGATTATGTATTGCCAATTCTTAACCCATCTGGTTCAAGGTAGAGATTATGATGTCAGTATGGCGAAGCTATGCTTTGATATTCATTAAGATGATTACCACTTATATTAAAAGTACTTTTTATTTTAAAAATTTTTCCATGTTTCTTATTTATTTGAACATATAATCATTAGAATGCAACCACTAGTTGAATCTCCTTCTTATTATATTTTGATTTAAAAAAATTTATGATTATGTGAGTTAGTAACATGTTTCTTGTTGTAAGTATCTAGATGATTCGATTTGATTTTTTTTTATAATTTACTCCATTATAGGTTTTTATATCTTGTCGTTCCTTATGAATAATACATAGCATATGTATAATGTGTCTCTATGTACATGAACTCACTAGTTATTAGTCCAGATTTTTTTTGGCTTTTTTTTATAATAACTAGACTAACTACTAACTAGTTCAGATGTAATAATGGTTTTGATAAGACAACTTGGAACAACGCATCTATAAATAAATGTTGTAGAGATACACTTCAGATATGTAGATTAAATAAATTAATTTCTCTGATTTTTATAGTATTTTAAGGTTAAATTTATAAAGTTTGAATAACAAAAATTAAATAAAGAAGAGATTGATGAAGACAGAAGGCATGCGAATATGTGGGAGGGACATAGAGTGAGATTTGGTCGGCGGTCGACACGGCGCGTGGGATCTTTGTAACATGCCCCGATTCACTGAAAGTGCTTCGTTCAGTTTGAACATTATTATTGTGTTGCATAATTATTATTAGGGATTATAAACTAGTTCAGTTATATATTATTAATATTTCTTGATTATACTGGAAAATGGGTCAATATATACTTCTTTGGTACATCCTCTTTCTATGTTCTACCCCTAATGTATCATGATTCATTAGTAAGACATCGACATTAATTAGTTAGAGTTTGAGTCTTCTTACTGCGAGTATAATTATAGTTGACAAATGTAAATGAGGTAAACTGATAATAATATCTGGTTATTTCATATGTTATGAAGATTAGTTTGAATTTCGATCCAGATTTCGCTAGTTATAGACTTATAGTTTGTACATGGGTCCGCGATCCTCCGATTATCAAAAGTAGATATGTATTGACATATATTAGTTGTCAAAAGAAAATTTTGAATTCACAAATCTTTTTTGGTTGAGCCTTTTTGGTTGTATGTTTAACTCTTTAAGTCGTGTATGATCATTATCCATACATTTTTGTTTTCTTTCTCTTTAGATCAATATCACATTCTTTTGTGAAAAAACTTTGCAAATTGTAGAAAGAAAGAAACTTTCTGATAAGTCCACTAGAACATTAATTCTTAACTCAAAATAGGAACTAGCGTTAGCAAATTTTAACTTTGTTCCTTTTCATTTTTATCCTATCACAAATGCTAAAACTTGGCGAGAATTGTGAAAAAAAAAAAGAAAAAAAAAAAAAAAACTTGGCGAGAATAAGTGTAACAAGCTAGTAACATTACAAGTTTATTTAAATTGGCTCAAAGAAGTTTACTCAGTAACACTCACAAGATTTTGATTAATGTTATAAGCTCATCATCTCTCAATCCTCCGAACTCGTTAAAAGTATTTCAGTACTCAAATTCACTTTATCCTATGATTTAAGAAAAAAAAGAAGATGATTTCATGTATTTGAGTATGTGCTTCTGATATATCTTTATTATTCACATTATTCATCAGTTTTTCACGTTAAAGAATGTATCAGAATGAAACGTTCGATGTTACATCTACTACTTGTGAAAAAGCTAAATTATAATGCGTAAAGAATAAGAGAGTATAATGAATAGTCAAGTCAAGGCATTACTATAAACCACACACGTTTCATATATGCATATTGTTTTAAAAGTTTCGTCACACACATTTCTAGATTCTCTTTCTCTTTTCTCCATCCACTATTTCAAAAGGAAATGATATTCCAATTGCCACAATTTACATTTTAATAGAACAATTGAAAACGTGTTCAATTTATTTGGAGGGGAAAAAAGGGAAAAAAGAAGAAAGAAATTCTGAGCCTTTATGGAAGGGAAAGATAGAAACTAACATTTTTATGTACTTCTGTTTACCTAATATCGAAACCATATACATTCGTCATCTCTTCTTATCTTCTTCCCATGTTATTTAAACGTAAGTTTAATATTCTATAAATATTTGAATCCTGTTCACACATATGACATCATAAAAGGATCCAATATGCAAGAGCAATAGATTTTGTAAGAAAATTTACAATTAGTATCTCCTACTGACTGCTTATACAAATTTTGCTAGACTACTAATTATATATTTAACTAATTTTATTATTTTGAAAACTGTACTCAATAAAGCTAATTTTCTCAAGTCTTTTGAAAACTAAGTATTTTTTAGTATAATATATTATGATCTGTATGATATACTTATTACTTAGTACTTACTAGTGATTTGATTTCTAAACTGGAAACAAAATCCCGGGGGTGTTGAACAAATAAAGACATAAATAGAAATACAGATAATTAATGATAATGATCATATGCTAATTTAATTCTCAATTTACCCGCCAACAGAGGGAATATAAATCTTTAAGCATAACTATCCAATCCTGTAATCCATGATATCAAACCCCTGATCTCTAACATGTGACATGACAACTAAAGTATTAATGTCTCTAACATGCACGTACCATGCAGATGATATTTTTTAGTTATTACCCAATATTTACCGTTTTTAATCATCTGATTCATATTGCAAAAAATAAATTAGTCTAAATATTATAAAGATTATGTAAAATATAATAAATTTACAATCAAATTTGATAAATATTTTCAGGTGTATCAAATGAATTTCACAATGACTACTGTGTTTCGTGATGAAATAAACTAGACATATACAGCTGGTATAGCATATATATCTCTATATATTATTTGTAGAATAAGCTAAGGTTTTTTCTTTTTTTTTACAAGATCAAATTGGGTAATAACGTGATGAAGGCGACTCGAGCCAAACTCAAAGTGACAATCAACCCTATAATTGTAGAACAAAGATAAATAAGAACAGCTAACAAAAGTCAGCGTCAGATACTCAGATTTGTTTGTGGGAAAGAGGACAATAAAAACAAATAAATGGTTGGCACCTTCCAAGTTCTAGTAATTTTGTTGTTAATCTACCAATTATCACGGATCTTAATGTTTTGCTGTTATAATCTTTTTATTGAATCCTTTTAAATAATAGTAAAAGATTAGAATAACTAATCAGCAACTATAACTAGATTTAAAATATTAATTAGTTACTTATTGGTCCGACAGTAAAACAAGTTTAGTTATTATTAGCTAGATACCACGGATTAATCATGTAATATTGTATAGTACTATAATAGTTAGTTATCACGGAATATTCATTATTTCTAATGGTACATGGTAGACCGTTAAAAAAGAATAGTATATCGTTTTTACGTTTATGTTCTTTTATTTACCGTTCATAAAATTATGAAATGTTTCACACAAATTTTTAAATGTGATTTCGATATGTACTGTGGAGGTGTTATAAAAATGTAACTAGAAATAATAAGACATAACTGGTCCTAGATATTAAAAGAGATTATGGGACAAAAACATCAGAAATTTCTTAAGTTTATCATATAAAAAAATACAAAAAAAATAAATAAATACTAACTCTTTCACAAAAACTTTTTTTCCCAATGCCCAATTTCAAATAAATCATTGGATCTGAAATCTAAGAGTCTAGAACCAAATAAGCCTTATGTATATTGTGCGTGTGGCCCATAACAAAGTTTTGATGCCCACAACAATATTTTAGCTAATTACTTCTTCTTTTTTTCCTTTTCCAACAGTTTTAGCCAATTTACTTATACATATTCAAAGTAGAACACTATTTTAACCAATTCAATAGAACCAGCTTGTCAGAGATTATAATGGTACCATGTTTTTTCTTTTGTCATTTACAAAAATCACCAGAAATTTCTCAATTATGACTTTTATCAGAGAAAATTGTATTTTTCTTGTCCATTTTTCAAAATTGGCAAGAAAGAGTGAAGGGACAAAATATAGAAATGGAAAGCAAAATACAGAAAGGATACAGCCTGGAATTGTCAGAGAGACAAAAGCTGAAAATCCAACCACAAAGATAACTAATTTTATTCCACTTCACTCTCCATCACCACCTTGGGACCTCATAAATCATAATACTTGCTCTTTTCAATTTTTTCTGTTTTTATTTTTGTAATAATATATCAATAAAAAATAATAACCACATTTCCTTCATTATATCATTTTTAATACAGTATATAATTAGTAGTGAACTAACTAAAACATATAGATTCATGAATTTGAGTTAATTTTGACTAAATCTACTTAAAAATTAATCGAAAAAAACGATTTTTTTTATTAATCGGTGCCTAGACGGTTAGGCCATTGATTTATTCGACTAGACGGTTAAACCAATTAAGAGCTAAGCAACATCCAAAAAACATAGGCAAGATTTGAGATTCAAGTTCAAATTGGTTGAAATTGTGAATATTGGTAAGAAATAAAACAAGACCAACCAAAGCTAAACTAGAACAATTTCAACATTTTAATGAATATTTGTTTTTTCTTCTTCTTAAATAAACAAATCCCTGAAAAGAATAAAACAACAGATAGAATCCAAAATAAAGAAAAGAAAAAATACAAGTCAGAGAAATCCAACAACCCCTAAATAGAAGAACTGTGGAAACTTAAAGAAGAAGAAGAAGAAGAATCATCTCTGGTTTGATATCAACAAAACCCTATCAAATAACCCTCAAATTACATTTCAATTCTGAAGCATCATCATCACCAAAGCCATTACCACCATTGAAAGGTTCATGAATCCAACGCTCCTTGAAGCTGATGATGTAATCTTCTGTGGCCTGAAACAACAAACCAAAATAATCAAAATCAAGAACATAATAAGTTTTGTGTTGTAACAGTAAAGATTGTGTGTTCTTGAAGTTTTTGTTTCTTACTTTTGTAGTTTGCTGAGAGCACCACAGTAAAGAACATTGTCAGGATGACCGAATTCGGTTTTGTTGTTTTCGTCTGGATTAACCACTCTAACATAAGTTTCTTGTCCAAGATACCAAGAATCAAGATTATCTGTTCTTAGATTCCAAGCTCCAGGATTGTCCAAAGATATCAAGATCGCTGACCATGCCCCTGGATACACCTGATCAAAATCCACCCCAAAAAATCAATCACATTGGCCGTTTAGTAGGCGAAATCTTCGATTGTTTGTTCACATTTGCGTCTAAGTTTAGTTTACCTGAATAGTGGAGCGGGCAATACCATCCCATTTGTTGTAAGTTCCTCGACTGTTCTCTGTCCATTCTCCATAATCCATACTGCAAGCAAGCAAAACGGTTTCAAGAAACAGTTATTTACAATGCAAAAGTAACCGAGATATTGATAAGAGATTCGATGTTTTAGTATTAAGCTTAAGAAATGCAGAGACTTTGAAGTCAGTTAACTCACCCGACGACAAAGAAGGCGTAGCCACTCATGTGATAGCTTTGCATCTTAGTGTCATTGTTCTGAAGAACGACTTCCATGAATCCACGATAAGTGCCATTGATAATCGAAGTCTCAATTTTCGGCGGTCCAGTTAAAGGTCTCTTAGGGAAATCAAGCTTATACACTCCTTTAACTTTAAGCTTATCGGCTAGTCTAATAGGCGTAGAAGGATTCTTAAATGATATGCCATTAAGAGTTGTTCTTCTTTTCCCATCGATCTTCACAGGCGGCATATTCCTCAGAACATACACATCGGTTACATTGATCGAACCGTATTTGAATGAGCCTTGTGGGTTAGGACGCGCACCGCTTGCTGATACATTCCATCTGCAACAACAAACGTTTAATTTCAGCTTTTTTGAAGATGCAAAGGTTAAAACTTGATGAAACTACAAAGAAAAAGACCAACCTGATGGATCTTGCTTGATTCATGGAGAAAGTTTTGTCGAATTCGTCCTGTGGCCCAGGCGGTAAGTGACCTTTAGCTTTTCCTTTAGAGTTGGTATAGTGTAAGATTCCAACTCCGGTGACTCTTCTCCATATGGTTTCATTAACAACGCGAGCACTCGCGACAATGTAGTAATCAGAGCTCGCGTTTTGATCCATTGTAACCAAGAAGGAAAAAGTTTGCCCAACATGAATATCCAAGCTTGTGTAGTTTTGTTGAACTGTGTACGATCCTTCGGATTCCGCAAGAACTAAGTTGTGACCTTGGATCCTAAAGTTCAAACTCGTCGAGATTCCCACATTTGACACTCGAAGTCTATAAGTTTTTCCTGTTATCATCACAAGAGAATGTCGTCCATTAAAAACCCGAAAAACAAAACATAAACAGAATCTTGAATAGAAAAAAGAAGCTAATACTACTCACCAGGATGGACTGTGATTGTTTCGAAATCGATCTTATCGGGAACAAGAGTGTCATTGTATCGGTAAGGTCCTTTTCCGTTAATGAGTACACCATCAGGCATTCCAAGATCTTTACCATCATCTAAAGCCTTCCTCAAAGCCTACATTGTTCACACAATCTCACAAAATGTTAAGAAAGAAACTTCTAAAATGTTAAATTGCTTGAACACAAGGCGAAAATGGCAAAAACTACTAACCGTATGGTTCCTTGTGTACCAATCACCAATCGCGATAGTAATATCGCCTTCTGGAGTCGAGAAAGGAACCGGAATAATCGATCTAGGATTGACAACAAAGGAGCCAAAACCACCAGAAGCTCTCTGGAAATGGAGAGATGGAAAGTAAAAGAAACTCCCAATTTGGTCTTTAACTTGAAACTCATAAGTCCAATTCCACTTAGGTGGGATTGGACAATTAGTTCCTAAAAGTCCGTCTTGCCATGAAACGCGTCTCTGTTGGATTCCAGTCCTGTAAAAACATCAAAACACATTCATTCAGAAAAGCTTTCTTCTTTACAATTGTAAAGGCTCTTAAAAGAACAAAACTTTATTGTGGTTTCAATCTTACCAATGAAGAAGAAGTCCCTCATCCAATTTGTTTCTCACATTAACAACCAAATTTTCATTGGTTGTAACATTGATTGTAGGACCAGGAAACTTTCCATTTATAGCAATGACCTGAATAACAGAGAGAGTTAAAGATTTGCTTAGAACCCTAAGTGTGAATTTAGATCTACTATTCACCTTTTTTATTTACAGTTGGATCTGAAGTTAAAAGATTGAAACTTTTTTTTTTAAACTCTAAAAGCAAAAAATATCATCCATTCAGGTTTAAACTTTGGACAAATCTAAAACAAAACCCTTTTCACAATGTTGATGAAATTTGAAGCAAAAAAGATTGAAACTTTATCAGAAATTTTTTTTAACAAAACTCACAAACAAAGATAGAAACTTTATCAGAAACAAATTGCTAAATTTCTTTACCATTACTAGTAAACTAAAAGTTAGATCTTTAAACTCGCTAAAACTACAGTAAATCTCAAGAATTTAAGGGTTTTTCACAAAAATTCAAAATGAGAAGCAAAAACCCAAACTTTGATTAAATTAACTTCAAAATCTGAAATCCCAAATTGCAAATCCAAAGAAACAGTAACAGAAATTTAAAGATCTAGAAAGAACCTGTTGAGGAACGCCAAGTGGAGAAGCAGTAATGTAAGAGACTTCGAAGTTATAGAAAGAATATGGATCTGCAGCGAAGCAGAAACTTATGTTCATGAAGAACACAAGAAGCAGGATCTTGAACAAATCCATTTCTTTTTCTTTTTCTTGTTTCTTGCAAATTCTTTCTTTTGCTTTTTGTTGAGAAGCAAATGAACAATGTTTGGTTTGGGTTTGGTTTTAAACAGATTTGTTTAAATTTCTTTGGTGTGAATTTACATTATCAGATTCGGGGAAAAAGGAAGTGAGAAGTGGGGAGAAACTAGAAGCTATAAAGGAAAGAGAAGAAGAAGCCACGGAGATGGAGACATAAATAAGAGAACGGCTATAATTCTTAGGTTGTTTAATTAATTTGTTTATTACAATGTATAATTATTAATTATTTTGACTATTATTTTATCAGAAGAAAAAAGCCGCACAACGCGCCTATAAATTTGCTTAATATGAGAAAAGAAAAATAAAAAATAATAATAAATTTAAGGGTTAGTTAGGCTTTAAGACAAATTTTATTGCACAATTTGGTTACTATATTTTAAATCACTCAGAAATGTACTGTTTCATAAAATTATATTTTGTAAAAATACATGCTGTCTTCCAGAATATTACCCATAAATCAATTGTTAAAATTTTTACATAACATTTTAAAATAAACAAACATAATATCAGTGAAATATCATGTTAATTGTTTAAAATATATATGTGAAATCAGTAACATTGTGATGCTTGTGAATTTAAACCTCACATATCCTCCACTTGAAGCTATTTACTTAATTTTTGTAAGAAAGTAATTACTTAATTAATTAAAAGAAATAGTAAAGTGCATATACCCTAAATGAAATGATTAAAATTTGTTAAGACGTACACTTTAGTATCACATATTCGAAAACATTCTTCATACTTTTATTTTAATATTACTAAATTACTGAATTTATAGATACCTTATCCTTCATTACAGAGTTTTAATCTTCTTTTTGTCGGTGACCATAAATTTATTAGTATGGAAACGAATTTTGAAAAACAAAATGAAAAAAAATAAGTTGACACTTGACAGAGAAATATAAGCCAACGGATATAATGAAATATTGCATGAGCATGACAGCAAGAATAGAATGGCTCCCATATGGTTGACAATTTTTATATTACTTTTTATTTTCCACCGAAAATAATTTTCTCTTTTATACTTTATTTATCAAAATGAGCTGTAAATTTCCATTCATAGACAACAAATTTATTTCCATATAAAAATATTCCAACGCGTATTTTCTGATTGATGATTACAAATTTACACTGATTGTGGGGAATTATTGTTAAGAAATAATGATGCCATTTGATTAGGGACTAAAAAAATTAGATTTTGATTTAGTAATTTGTCGGTTAGGGAAGTGCATTATGTACGCAATAATCACATGCTGCTCGCGTGCTAGCTTGTGTTAAATAAGTTAATTATGCAGTAACTTTACAGTTACATTACTGTGTTAATATTTGATTATTATGGGAAAATTAATAGTTTAAGTGAAGATTTGATATTTGACTGTTTGACCAAAGAAAAGAGATAAGGTTTATTTATGAGAGGTGTAAAGGTGGATTACTCTGGAAGTGCCACGTGGCTGACAGCCCAAACGAAAGAGATCCTTCTTATTTTTGTTTTTTGACGCTTGTTTTTTCTTACAAAATAGTACAAATTTGTTACGTTTTAGTTTTGGTTTTTTTCTTTTAGATAGAAAATTCTTTTTTTTTGTTGATGTATAAAATTTCATGTTATTGACCTAAAGGAAAGTATAAATATAACAGGTTCTGTTCATAAAAAAATATAAAAATTGATACATATGATGATGCATTATGGATCATGAATCCTTTTTTTTTTTTTTGTCAAACTAATCCATATTTTTATGAAACATTATATTTGTATAAGATTGATTTTAAAAGAAAAACAACCATTTAAAACATTAACATTTAAATAGGTCTATTTTGTAAGCGAGTTAGGTAGTTTCATTTTTTTACAACCATTCAAAACTTTGTAATTGATTATATTTCATTAATATGAAAAGAGCATGTGCAAACTGAGATATGGCTATTTCTAGGGCTATAAGAAAATAAATAGCATAGTCTTGAATGTATTTTTCAGTATTTAATGATTAAGTAATCAATTTTAACAAATAGAAATAGAATTGTGGAAAGAAAACACATAATTAGAATTAACTTATAAATCTCTGTCAAAGTATTTCATAATCTCTATCAGCTAATTAATTTTCATAAGGTATTTTCAATAACCTCACACTGGACTCACTTATAGTAGTATAAATGGTTCCATCTTGTTAGTTTCTTTTCTTTTTGTCTACATTTATGAAATCTAGATTTTAACCAAAAAACAAAAAATGTTCCAAATTAGAAAATAGAAACATTTAACATAGATATTATTTAGCAGTTGCAATAATATAAACCTGCCCAACTATTTTGAACATGTGTAAAGTAGTAATTACCAACAGCTAACTTTTGCTAACATTGTGTGTGGTAGTTGAATTAATCATCCCAACCAATTTCATTATTTTAAAAGAACTTTTGTCCTCCCAATTTAATAATTATGCAGCAACGGCTAGTTTCTTTTGTTGTTTGTGCATATTCTTTCAGCGATCCAAGAATAATTTGGAAGTATATCCAGTTTTACGATGAGCTACATTTCTACTTAAGTTACTGATCAGTATTAGTAAATTTGCTTAAGTAAACAAATAGTGAATCAAGAACATTGAAATATATAACACATTCTTAACCCAAAAAAAGAACATTGAAATATTTCACACTCATTTATTGTTGTCTAAATCGTTTCTATCTGCCAGATAATGATTTGCAAAGTGTGTATTATGCGTATCCAAATGTGATTATGCCGATCACCAGAATCTACCATCCCATAGTCTACATACATGTCAGAAATGCAGGCTGAACTTCATAGATTGCATGGAGAAAATCCTCCATAGTGATCTTGATATTCTCCTCTTCCACTGGCTTTGTAAGATCATCCATGCTTAGTTGTCTATTTAACGCATATGATGTAGCACTTTTAACAACACCTTCAAGCTTCGCACCACTGTAATTTTTTGTCCGAGCAGCTGCCAAACAATAGTGATATTATCAGGTCAGAGCCACACTTATGTACTAGTAACTGGTCCAAAGATTAAGACTGAATTTCTTAGGTCTTCCCAACACAAAATACACGAGGATTTTGAACACAGTTTTTTATCTGGCATCCAGTGAGGTGTTGATATTTGGAATTACCGAATAGGTCTACCAACCATTCTATGATTTGAACTAGTAATTTATGAACCATACCAAGCTCTTCGAGATTGATATCATGACCAAGGAAAGAATTTTCCTTCATCTTATTTGTATGAATCTGAAGAATTTGTAGACGCCCAGCTTCATCAGTAAGGCTTATCTCAACCTGAACCTCCAATCTTCCAGGCCTATTAAGTCCCAAAAAAAAAAAAAAAAAAGTCTCAAAATTTGCATGTTCTATATTCATTCCATAAGTTCATGTTAGGAGCAAATGTGCTTTGGATGGTATCTTTTCAAATGACAAATAGAGAAACCTAAGATAAAAAACTACTTTGAAACCTTCCGTTACTTCTTATGGTGAAACTACAGTATAAAAGAAATGGCTGCTATCTATTAGCACAAGGATAGAGATACCTTAAAAGAGCTTCATCAAGCAAATCCTTTCTGTTTGTCATACCAATAAGCAAAACATTGTTCAAGGCCTCCACACCATCTATCTGAAAAAAAAGTGTTAGCCACATCCGTGAAAACTCCGAATAAACTGACAATAGCTTGATCTTTGACTGACCTTTGTCAAAAGCTGGTTTACAATACTATCATGGACACCTGTGCCATCTCTGGTTGAACCTCTTGACTGAAAATCACAAAGCATACAATCGTTAAGATATCGTTTAAACTCATATAACCAGTAGACACCATGAATAGTATTAATATCCAACTCCAGAAAAAATACACTCACAACACAGAGTGAGAATCACGATCTATTACCCAGAATTAATGGGACCGGTTATCAAAATTTAAAGCATATTTACAACTTCAAATTAGCAAACTTATCTCCTAGAAATTGGAAAGAAGAGAAGAAAAGATAAAGTTGGGTACCTTACAAATAGCATCAATCTCATCAAAAATAATGACATGCAACTCACTAGCATCACCTGAGAAAGAAAATAAGAGTGCCCAATTAGCATATACGCTAGAAAAAGAAAACACAAAAGCATAGATCAGGGAGAACAACGTTTCCTTACCAAGGATCCTCTGGTCTTGCTCAGCATCAGCAAATAAGTCTCTTACATTCTTTTCTGTCTCACCAACAAACTTACTCAGCACCTCAGGACCATTAACGATCTATCATGCATGCCAGCAAAAGAACAACAGAAGCATTAAACATGTAGAATTCTGGAACAAGGCAGTGAAAGAGACTAAGTTAATTAAACATTAAAAGGTTCTAAGCTATTGAAGCAAATAGTTAAAATAGGGTCTGAGGCTACGAAGGAAATAGTGGACAAGTTAACAGTCAATAACAGGTTCTCGCAAAACGGTGTACATCCATCCAATCAGGGTAACAAATCATGAAGCGATAAAACATTTAGGTGTATAAATGCGAGTAAGATCCTGGATAAAACATTTAAGGACTATCAGCCTGTACGTTATCATAACTCTTCTTGTTTGACCAAAAAAAAAAAAAAAAAAAACTCTTCTTGAGAGAATATTACGAAAATCAGAAATACCTTTGGATCCTCCTTTCCATTGACCATCTTTCCAATTTGCCGTGCCATAAGGGTTTTGCCAGTACCAGGAGGAACAAAAAGAAGCATTCCTTTAACATGCTTTATTCCCAATCTGCAAGATCAACAAAAGTAAACTTAGAAGGAATAACTATACAAATACAGTCTAACACTTCCTTGCAAGAATGAAGCAGAAACCTGCTGGTGACATGAGGAGGAAATACACGAGAAGCAATAGCTCTTCTAAATATATCAGCAAACTCTGCACCCAGACCACCTATGCCCCAGCGACTCAAGGTTGAATTCCTCATGTTTAAAGATATTGCTGCTAGCAGCTTCCCGTTGGTTGACAATCTGCAATAGAACATACAAGTTTAAAAATGATGATACAAGATAGAAATCCACATCTGTTTCCACAAACTAGCAAGCATCAGATGTTATATTATGTTTGATATTTAAATGTAATATTGACTCAATCATTTGATAGCAATTCTTAGAGTAATTGATTTAACAACACAAGTATAGAAAACTTATAAAAGTCAGATTCAAATTTCTTTTAACGTCGATTATTAGGCCCATTTTACAATGTACTTGGATCCACTCCTGACCTAATAAAAAAGGAAGCGTTACAAAGAAAATCGTATATTACAATTAGATATGTATTGCTGACGTGGAACTCATAATCACCACACGATCCGTATTCTCTTATCTCCTCTCCAGATTTTCCCTCCAAACACGTTGGAAAAAAAAATGAGAAGGAACCTGAAACAATCACCGTCTCTATTCTCAACCACAGACAGATCCAAAGCTCCCAACTTTGTTTTTTTTTTTTTACTTCCGGAAAACACAAGAAACAACGATCTCTCTCAGTCATCTCTTTCCCCTGAAGAAAAAGCAATGAGTAGTAAGATGATGGCGTTTACTCTAACAATCCCTCGATTTTTCTCAGAAATCTCTCACAAACCCTCCATCACTTGTTCTTCTTCGAAGACACACTCTTCTGCTCACTTCAGCCATGCACGATCGATCTCCCTCAAAAGAAGAC
>OVAQ01001536.1:0-11971 GCA_900406345.1 Erysimum cheiri
ATGAACAACCGGCGGACATCTTTACTAAGGCTCTTGGCGGGGCTCAATTTTGCTATCTACGATCCAAGTTGGGCGTTCTTGACATACACGCTCCAACTTGAGGGGGAGTGTTACGGATATGGATAACTACCATATTCTTAGCTAGCATATCTTTGTGTATATTCTCTTACTTGTACATCAAGTCTTATGTAAACTATATATATCTCTCTATGNATCTCTCTATGTCAATAATAAACAAAACACTTTTCTACCAGGATTTACAGAGAGAAGGTTGAGCCGTCGTCTTCTCCGTTGGCGGTTCCGATAGACAGAGAGTGAGAGAGAGATTTAGATAGAGAGAGCTTGGTGAGAGATAGAGTTCTTCTCGGGTATTCTATGGGTTCTCTTCTCTTCTCTTGTCCATCTTTTCTTCTTCATTGTTAAACCGATAACGTGTAATCGGTGGGTGTGAGAGATCTCAATGTAAACCACGTCGGAGGTGTTTTCCGATGGTCCTTAGTGGATGTTGAGAGGACGGTCTCTCCCCAGACGTAGCGGCTGCGGCCGTGAACTGGGTTACCAAAGCTTGTGTTGTTATTGTTTAGTGAACCAAAGTGAGGGACAAGAGAGAAACAAGGGGATTCGTTTTCTCTACACACTCAAACCTAGTATATAGTTTAAGAAATATAATAAATCTTCCTATTTTTATCCCGAATAAAACCTAAACAAAGGAAAAAAATTGGGAGCTAAAAATAATAAATTTAAAAATAAAAACATAGAAACTATCCACAAATAAACAATGACGGCTCTCCATCCTTAGCGGTAAATTTCTAAAATTGGAGATTACTTCTTAATCAAGTTTATTTAAACACCAAACCTTCACGTTTATAAAAATTCGCAGTACGATTCATCACCTTAAAGGCTTTAGGCTCTCAAAGAAAAAACCAAAAAAAAAAAACGACCTAAAGCCATGTCGATTGCTTAGTAATTCTCCATTCAAATCTTAACCCCTTAAGAAAACAAGGGAACAAAAAGATTGTTTAAATTTAAAAACTGTTTTTTGAGAAAGAAATTAAAAAAAAAAAAAAAAATGGAGATGACTAGGCTGTTAACGTTGATGTTTATGTTTTGTATTGCCTGTCTGATTCCGACCATACAAGGCAACATTTCTGAGTTGGACGAGTATTGGTCACAACGAGCCGACGAAGCCCGAGAATTTACTCTACAAGCGTATCATGCTGATCCTTACGAAATCGTCGATCACTTTCACGAGCGTCATTACGAGTAAGTCAAAGTAAATATGTTTGAACCTAAAAACATTGCTAATGTTGGATTCTTGTTTTGGTTTGGTGTATGTATATATAGTAACTCTACCGATGTTACGGAGACCGAGGAAGATGGCAGCGCGAAGCCTGAAGAGGAGGCAAATAAGGTCATTGAAATGCTCGGAAACTCGACTAACAGCACAAGACGGAGCCTAAGAGGTAAAGGCAAAGGAAAATGGAGTAAGCTTAAGGGACCGTGTACCGCAAGTAACCCGATAGATAAATGTTGGCGTTGCCGTACGGATTGGGCCAAGCGTCGTAAGAAGCTTACACGTTGCGTCCGTGGGTTCGGCCACAGGACTACCGGAGGAAAACGCGGACGCATCTACGTGGTCACAAGCAACCTCGACGAGGACATGGTGAACCCTAAACCCGGGACATTGCGTCACGCCGTAATTCAGAAGGAACCACTCTGGATCATTTTCAAGAACGATATGAGCATTCGGTTAAACCAAGAGCTTCTGATTAATAGCCACAAGACGATCGATGCACGAGGAGCTAATGTCCATATCGCGCATGGCGCAGGGATCACAATGCAGTTTGTGAAAAACGTCATCATCCATGGATTGCACATTCACCACATCTCCGAGAGTAGCGGTGGTATGATTCGAGACTCCGTAGACCATTTCGGAATGAGGACTAGAGCCGATGGAGACGGTATATCGATTTACGGTTCGTCTAACATCTGGCTTGACCATATTTCGATGTCGAAATGTCAAGATGGACTCATCGATGCCATTGTTGGATCCACTGGCATTACAATCTCCAACTCTCACTTCACTCACCACAACGATGTGAGCATTGATAAATACTTGAGATTCTATATATCTATTGGTCATTGATATTAACCACTAGATTTGCATTTTCTTGTTTGTATAGGTGATGTTGCTTGGTGCTCAAAACACAAATGAAGCGGACAAGCATATGCAAGTCACAGTGGCTTATAACCATTTTGGTAAAGGACTTGTGCAGAGGATGCCAAGGATCCGATGGGGATTTGTTCATGTTGTGAACAATGACTACACTCATTGGGAGCTTTACGCGATCGGAGGAAGTCAAGGTCCGACGATTCTCAGCCATGGAAACCGATTCATAGCTCCCCCACACAAACCTCATTACAGAGAGGTAAAAAAATTGGGTGACATTGCACAAAGAAAAGTTTGGGTGTTAGATTGTAAACTTATAAATTAAAATGAATGGATGCAGGTGACAAAGAGGGATTATGCTTCGGAGGACGAGTGGAAACACTGGAACTGGAGATCTGACAAAGATGTATTCATGAACGGAGCTTATTTCAGACAATCTGGTAATCCTCAATACAAATGTGCGCACACAAGGAAACAAATGATCAAACCGAAAAACGGAATGGCGGTTTCAAAGCTGACAAAATACGCCGGAGCACTTGATTGCAGAGTCGGAAAACGCTGTTAGAACATTTCTTATTAATTACTATGATGTTTTAAAGACAATTTTTTTCAGTAACGTTTTGATTTTTTGCTTCTAATCTAGTTCAGGAAATAAAGAATTAAGGGGTAAAAATGATTAAAAGGTTCCAATTTGTAAGGGTATTTTTTTTTTTGTGTTATTATGAAAAACAAGATATATAAAAAAGAGTCAGCGAAAACAGCTGCTTCTTGTACTACACAAGTCTACATTTGACCAAATTATTTTGTCTAATATTTGACCAAAACTTACCCCCATCAATATTTGACCAAATTATTTTGTCTAATAGTTTGCCTTTAGTATATATTGAAATCCACATAAAAACATGTTCTAATAGAAAAAAAATTGTCGTTAAAATGTGTTAAAGAGAGATTTCTAAGAACTATAATAATAATTTCTTTAACAAAAAAAAAGAACTATAATATGTTTTTAATTATAAAACTCAGCAGAGTTTGAAGTTGGAAACATATAATCAACATGTTCCGATTTGGCGAGCAAGTCCGATAAGTTATTGCTTCATAGTCAAAGATCTCAACGATATCTAATAATAATACGGCCTGCCAAAAAAAGAAATAAACAAATAATATTGCCAAAGATATGGAATAATGGCCAAACAAATGTATTATCAAATGATTAAAAACACAAATATAATAACAAAAACAAAGATTCCTAGTACTCGTTCCCATACAATCCGGGGAGAAAAAGAAAAAATCTCAGGGCCAAACCCGACATTTCAAAACTACGTATTCGAATGCTTTCAATCAAAGTAAACACACAAAGCAAAACCATCCCAACGATTTTGAAATAGTTCAAATCAAATAGACAAAATACATTATACATATATTTTTAACTGTTATTTTTGGAATTTATATAAATGAATCAATAATTTCAGTTTGATGAACCAACGATTCGTGAGTGAAATATTTCAGTAATTCAGCCAGTTTCAAGGAAATATTCAGAAGTTCCGATAATCCGGTTATGATTAACCGGTTATAATAAACCGACAAAACAGAGAAAGCAAGTAAGTATATAATAATATTTTAATGTGTATATGTTTCCATATTTGCCCCTCTGAGAATACCGAAACGGATAAAAAAAGAATCCGCTGTTTGAAAAAAACACAGCCCATAGGAAAACAGAGAATGGCCCCTGGTTTTGTATCGATAATGGTATCTATCTTCTCTTTTCTTTTTTTTTCCCCTGTTTTATATCTCTTTCTTTTCTTCTTAAATCTATTCCAAGATTCAGATTTTCATTTTAATTTCGTCGTTAAAAAAAAAATTCTGGTTGAGTTTGGTGAGATTTATGGGGTTTGAGATGAAACCAGAGAAAGACGTTTTGATATCGAGTAAGAATCAATGTGACGCTAATCAGCCCAATTCTGTTAATAAGAAGAAGAAGAAGAATAAGAATAAGAAGGTGATGATGACGTGGCGTCGGAAGAAGACTGATTCTGCGGCGGATGAGATCACGGCGGTGCGGCGGTTGTTTAATACTTGCAAGGAAGTGTTCTCTAACGGTGGTCCTGGAGTTGTTCCTTCTGAAGACAAAATCCAACAGCTACGAGAAATTTTAGGTATAAAATTTGATTCTAATCTCTTTGGTTCGTTCTGGTTTTAGTAAAGTCTCGATTTTGATTATATGAGTGTAGACAATATGAAACCAGAGGATGTGGGTTTAACTCCCACCATGCCGTATTTCCGACCAAACGTCAGACCGGAAAATGGGTCTTCGCCACCGATTACGTATCTGCATCTACACCAATGTGATCAATTCTCGGTAAAACGCACTCTCACTTGTATATATTGTCTTTCTTGTGGCATAAGTCATCATGGTTAGGGTTTTATCGCAGATTGGGATTTTCTGTTTACCGCCTTCTGGTGTCATTCCTCTCCACAACCATCCAGGGATGACAGTTTTTAGTAAGCTTCTCTTTGGTACAATGCACATCAAGTCGTACGATTGGGTGGTTGATGCTCCAAGTAAGCTTACTTTCATCCCAAGAAAACTTTGTGAGCTGTGAAACTTGTTATTGTTAGTGTTATCTTGCAGTTAATTTCTGGTTGGTTTGTTAGGGTTGATTAGATATTCGAATGTGCAAGTGACAAAAGGAGTCACTTTTAACTTGTTATCTAGAAGACCCAATATCCCAATTTAGCGAAACATTATAGGCTCTGATTGGTAATAGTAATACCAAAAATGGTGGAATGTATGCTATTCTATATACCTCTTTTTCAAGTTTTTCACGTTCAGAATTTTCACGAATCAGAACCTTCATCGGTTTATACGCTTTTCAAAGTAAATCCACTATATCCTATTGAGACGTTTTCAAAATATTCTTAGGAAAACACCGTTAATCTTCAATCTGTTTTTTTTAGCGTTTTATGATTATTCTGCAGAAACTCTATTCATCGAAAGTGTTTCCATCATTAGATCATTCAGTTATTCTACTATTTCACTATTCATCTTCAAGCTCATAGTTTTGTCATTCACACAATTTTGCATAAGGACTTTTTATGTCAGTTTTTTTCCACATTCCTCCAAACTGCAGTTACCAAGCAATGCAGTAGTAACTGTTTTAGACTTAATGATACTGAAAGTAAAATGAAATGGCTTTGTCTTATCCCAACTGCAGTGAGAGATCCGAAAACCCGGCTGGCAAAAATGAAGGTAGACTCAACATTCACTGCGCCATGCAATGCCTCGATTTTGTACCCAGAAGATGGCGGGAACATGCATCGGTTCACAGCTGAAACAGCGTGTGCAGTGCTAGACGTGCTCGGACCTCCTTACTGCAATCCAGAAGGCAGACATTGCACTTATTTCCTAGACTTCCCTTTCGAAAAATTCTCATCAGGTAACAACTTGTATACTACTTACCATTGATGATATTCTTTGCATAGTTACATGGGATTAGACATATATATATATATAAGGTTTATATGTGTTGTCTTCAGATGACGACGACATTTTGAGAGGTGAAGAGGAGAAGAAAGGTTATGCGTGGCTGCAAGAAAGAGATGATAATCCAGAGGATCTTAACGTAGTTGGTGCGTTATACAGAGGACCCAAGGTTGAGGATTGAGAGCTTTTTGATCCATTTACACTTTCCAGATTTCAAATCAGCTTCTTTTTTTGTTAGTTTAAAACTTTAAATTCTTCTTTGTACATATCAAAAGAGGAAAGGAAAACAGGAAAAAGAAAAGATCTTTACTATTTTTAGTCTAAATCTTGGGTCTCTGTTACTTTTTCCAATAGTAACCAAAATAAAATAGACTTAGACATGATATGAATCTGTGTTCCTATTTAGGGAAATTTGCTTTTTAGTTCTGATTGGACTTTTCCTTTTGATTTAATTTGGATTTGATCTCTCTTCTCTTTTTTAAGATATTGAAAACGGACTCGAAAGCCCTCAAACTGTTTCTCAAAGCTTAAGTAGTTGTGGCAGACAAAACACACTAATTTAATTTCCTTGTGAAATGTATAGTCCATACAGAAAATCGGAAAAAAAAAACATACACATTTTGTTCACCTTCACCATTTATGAAATTTGTTTCGTTTGTTGCAAACAGTTCTTATAAAATAAAAAGACTTGGGCTGCATCACTTCGATTAAAACATATGGACTGTGAAAATGCATCCTCAATATTCTATAAGTGTTGGAGAACTAAATCAATTTCTAAAGGTTGTTTTTTCGGTTGAGAATGTATTAATCACAAGTACTTTGATATATTCCGTGAAATATGATCATTTATTGATCAATATATATCATTTACCGAGATGTATAGTTGGTTTAAAAAATTGAACTTTAAACCGGCCAATATACTCAGTTCCCTTGGAGAAAAATAATTAGTGGTACTACTAGCTGTACATGGACATGTACTATGATTCCTTCAACTCAATCAATAGTCTCTGCGAATTTTAAATCCATTAAATTCGAATTCAAATATCTTGGATAATGCGTAGAGATGGGAACCTAAACCCAACAATAAAAAAATAAATAGTAATTAAATAATCATTCATTCAATGACCAATCTTAAACCATTGACCTAAATTTCAATTGAGAATCTCCAAGTTGTCTTTAAACTTATAAATCTTTCTTTAATTGTTTAATTTCAATGTCTAAATCCAAACCATTGACCTTTGGTCAGTAGTAGATGATACTATTATACAATCTATTCGCAAGTTGATGACCAAAAAACAATTTCTAAGTTAATTATAAGTGTATATCCTATCAAAGACCAGCAACTATACGAACTCTTCGTCACAATGAAAAAAAAAATATATATTTAATACTGGCAACAACAACAAAAAATCCACTTATCTAATTATTTTCAGAAATTAGGACTTCTAAAACTATTTGTAGAAGATATTTTGCCTTTAAGCAAAAATGTTATGTATTTAATTAAAGTCCAGTAACTAAAAGGGATACTATTGATTTGTCTAAGAACTTTTAAATATATTTAATTTCCCAATTTTATTTGTTCGTTATTTTAAGTACACAACATATTCTTTTTAATTCATTAATTATTTTTAACATATGAAAAATACGAGTAATAACTTAAAATCATACTTATATTTTAGAATATCATTTAAATTTACGTCCGAAGTAATAAAATTGAGAAGGTCATTTCCAAAATTTTAAAAGTTTATTGGGTATATTAAACCGAAATAAAACCAGTTCTATTAAAGTACAGGTCAAGATCTCTGATCTGTCTTTGCGAGTCTCATAGACATGTAAGTTGACCCTTTCATTCACTCATTGTCTGAAAAAATCAAAAATATTTCTTCCTTTCCTGCAAATTTATGAAAGCGTACGTTGATTTGTTACTTTATTTATTCATAAAATTATTTAACAGTGCGGGCATATGAACATAACTAATTACACTGGAACTGAAATAAACAAACTTATCGCTAATTAGAAGAAAAATAATTAATACAGTTGACCAAAGACTTTTCATTGTCTAAACAAGACTAAAAGGTTGATAATCTTCCTTTGTCTTATTATGGATGATTAAGCCATCAATAATTTTCCACATCAAAATAGTTAACCTTCATCACCACTCTTTAAAATGATATTGAAACGGTTATTTATCACAAATGAAATAATTTTACACACAAAATGGAAATTACGGGTAGCTCCCATGAATAATTGAAATGGCATCAAGAAAATAACAAAACTATTAGAAAATACTTTTGAAATTTCCATGTAATTAGTTTTACTTAGTTAATATAGTTAATCATGTGGGACGTGCTAATGTAATATCTCATTACCAGTTGAATAGCTAGCTGTTAATTAATCAGTTAAACAATAACCACATTGCGACCACGATTGTTTACTTAACCATATAATGAACTGTACACATTTATATAATAATTAACGAGAAAGTCTTTTAGTTAATAAAAAAGAAGAAGCAAGTCTTTGGTTTATATTAAGATATAAATTTACTTCAGAAAAAAAAAAGGATGATGAAAGTTGAGTTGATCAAAGTGTCTGTTTACTAAGATTTTTTTGTGATAAAAAATAGAAAAATATGTGAGAGCTCAGATCCCCAAAAGAAAAAGAAAAAAAATTGGAAACTTGGATCGAGACCAAATTAAGTATTCAAGATCCAACTTGGCCAATATGTTTATGTGGGAGGCCAAGTATTCAAGTATCATTATTCACAAGATAAAATTATTCGATGTTGTGCGATCAAAATAAAAAATCATAGTTTTCTTGTTAGAACGAATAAATTGTCATGTTTGAAGAATTGGAGACAGGAAAGACGACAATTTGCTAACTTATACATAAATTAACAAGAAAATGGCTGGCTAATTAATAGTATATATCTAATGTTTCTCTTCGTAATATTATTGTTACATGTGTTCGAAGAAAACTCATACTATGTACAAATGTATAATTATAAATAATAAAAATGAATTTTTATTTCGTTATATCTTAAAGAGGCGAAAACTAAATTATTTCTAAGTCATTTATAAGAGAATAACAAAATATGCATGTTTTATGACTATAAAAATCCATGTTTTCTTTTTCAAACGCCATGCAACGTTACGTCACTGGCGAAATTTGACAACTATGTGAAGCATTTGACATTCGTTTGTTGTTTTTTAAAATGAAATTAAATGTAACAAGAAAATAAAAATAACATTGGAAATTTGTCTTAGAAAATATTAAATTTCTTGATAATAAAGTCAATAGTTGACAAAATCATATAATTACCGTGTGTGACCTGCGTATCGACCGGTATACGCACCCTTTGGCATACCATATGAACAAGGTTTACATAGATAACAATAATCAAATGCCTTATACTGTTTTTCTTTCACTTGTTGCATGATTTGACTTTCAGATTTGTTTCTTAATGACTTGTTGTTGAATTATACTCGAATCTAGTTCATATAAAATTCTCATTTCCAAACTTTCTTCTCGATCTGCACGTTTAACCTCTAAACTTGTTTTATTAGTAGCATAGAAATCTTGTTTCTCTTAATTAATTTTTTCACATAATCTTGTTTCTTTAAGTAAATATTGCTAACTAAAAATAGAAAAACTGAGCAAAAACAGAAATAATTTTAGAAACACCACGTGAACAAATAACGTAACTTAATTAAGAAATAATGAAATGACATTTTTGTCATTAAAATGGTACGTAGAATATAAAATCTGAAGAAGAATTATATCGTTTTTTTGTTAAATAGATTTTTTTTATCGTTATTATGCAATTATGTCGATTATCAAACAGAAATATGATCTATGTACACCTGGATAACTTGAATGCATTAACGGTATGTCTATGAATGTATGCCATTTAACAAACAAAAAAGATGTCTATGAATGTATAAATTTATACATATTTGGAATATGAATCGGTTTTGATGAGAGAGGACTAATAAATACAATAAATAAAGAAACAATATAAGATTTAAAGAGTTGACGAATGCTCATGTGATGTGAGATTGTGAGGCCAAGAGATAGAAGAAGTCTTTTCCTATGAAGCTTCAAGGACATATCCTTTCACATTATACAATCTCTATTTCACGCCGTACATTTAGGCTCTTGCTTATAAATATTAGTTTCATTTATTACATTTGGACATTTAAATAATACTCTAATTCAAGATCCATATATATTTTATCTACACTTGGTTTAATTGATAAGAAGGAAGTACGTATATACTTTCTCTGAAATCATCACCGTTTTCATGTAAAGAAATATTCATTAGATATTTATTTTTATTTTGAGTATTATTGGGTTCATTTATATCTATTTACATTTTATTTGTATGCTTTTTAAAATACATAAATCTATTAAAACAATTTTTTACTAAATTTGATAATCTCTTTCAGTGTACTAGTTGAAATATTTTTTTTATTGACCCGACTAAAACGGAGAAGCAGTATTATCAACAAAGTCAGGAAACGATTTCTTTATTTTTCGCAAGTTAGTATAAAATAAATAACACAGATATGATTGGAGGAAAAGGTACCGGAATTCAATAAAAATAAAATAAAAAAATTGAACATGTTGAAGTGTTGACGCTTTGGGTCACCTCGAAGAAACTACACACAAACACAAATGGCTATAAGTAATGGGTTTGGTTAAATGTCTGGGAAGAAGAAAAAAAACAGACAACAAAAAGAAAAGGAAATTTTCAAACAAGAAGAAGAAGACAAAGATCTTCTGATATCTTTTAACAATGGAGGTTCTTTCGAATTTACCCACTTCAGATTCTCTTAAGGATAAAGTTTTTGGATCTGTTCAAATCCATGAAGCTAATAAGGTAAATAACCAACTCGATCTATATGTGCATATACAAAGTTATATATGTATATGGAAGGAATTTAGATCACAAAATCCAAGAAAAAATACCGTTCTTATTCGTTATGGATATGTTTTATGCGCTTTTTACGTAATTCTTGTATCCTGAGATGGATCTTCCATTCTATAATGGCCTTCTTTATCGTAGTTATCTATGCAGAAATTATTTTAAACGAGGATTGAATAATTCTTCAGGATTAAGTATGGGTCGCTATGGTGTTTTAGAATAAAGTACTTATAATTGAAACAGTTTTAGATTTAGTTAAGAAATTAATCAAAAATTTTATTCAATAATCTCAATTAGGGTGATGATGATCATCAAGAACTTGAATCCGCCAAGGCAGAGATGAGCGAGGTGAAGGAAGAAAACGAGAAGCTTAAAGGGATGCTCGAACGAATTGAAAGTGATTACAAATCTCTGAAGCTTAGATTCTTCGACATAATTCAACAAGAACCTTCAAACACCCCAACTAAAAATCAAAACATGGTTGAGCATCCCAAGCCAACGATGACGGATTTGAGTTCTTTTGACCAAGAACGCGAGCTTGTATCGCTTTCACTAGGGAGAAGAAGTTCTTCTCCAAGTGATAGCATCCACAAAAAAGAAGAGAAAACGGATGCGATCAGCGCAGAAGTCAACGCTGACAAAGAGTTGACCAAGGCCGGCTTGACCTTAGGGATCAATAATGGCAACGGCCATGAACCAAGCGGGAGTTTATCTATGGAGAAGCCGGCCAATTCTAGCCAGGAAAATGGCTCGGAAGAAGCTCCGGGAGAAACTTGGCCGCCAGGTAAAGTTACCGGGAAGAGAAGCTCTCCCGCACCAGCCTCCGGTGGTGATGCTGACGGTGAGGCTGGTCAGCAAAACCATGTTAAGAGAGCTAGAGTTTGTGTTAGAGCAAGATGTGACACACCAACGGTACATCCATTAATTTATACATTTAAGTTTTATCTATATTACGGTAGTCATTGATAAAGTTTGATTATTTATATGTGACTAATGATTTGGACATGTTTATTATATGTTGTATAGATGAATGATGGCTGTCAATGGAGAAAATATGGACAAAAGATTGCGAAAGGAAATCCATGTCCACGAGCATATTATCGCTGCACCGTTGCACCTGGATGTCCCGTTAGAAAACAGGTATATATATATATATNNNTATATATATATATATCTGCCATTCATCTATGGTTATAATCATGTTTTTCTTAAAAAGATTTTCAAAGAGTAAATGGAAACCATATGATATCTAGCATAGATTAGCTTGGTAAGGTTCTGCTTTTAGTTCATTTTCTATAAAGTCTAGTTTTTATTTCAAAGATATTGCAAAAAAGACAAAAAAAAATTCCTTAAATAGGTTGAATGGTGTTCCATTTACATTATAACTCAATGACCA